>OENT01000410.1:0-121241 GCA_900239685.1 Rotaria macrura | reverse complement strand
ATCGATCGTTTACGGTAAAATACGATCTATTACTTAGACCGTTTGGTATCGGAAACGACTTTATGTCTTCGTATACGCCACGGAGTAATACGATCGTAATACTGAGCCATGTACGACACTGAAATATGGTCGTGTACGCCATCGTATATGGTCGTAAACACTCGTTAATTGAGTCCGTACATTGAAAAAAAGTAAGGTGTCACACGAAACCTCTGAAGTTTCGTCCAAATTCACTATACTATATAAGTGTCCGTAGGATCATACGCAGCCTGTAAGAGGTTTAGTAATATCCAAGGTTTTGTATAAATTCTTTATAGAGTTTTAAAATATAAAAGTGCTTCGTCCTGAAACCTTTGAAATTATTGATACCCCTGAGGTTTAGTCAAAAACCCTTTTGAGTTTCATATTGAAAACGTTTTCTAAATATGCTTCGTGTAGAATTAGAGCTATACAGTTACCATTACCAAGTCATTACGTTTCCAATTAGCTAGTAACTTTTCCGTTACCAGCCACGTGCTTACGGTATCGGGCCGCTACGAATTCCTGGCTAACAGAGTAACGGGTTGAACCACTACTCTAATAAGCATCAGAAAAGGGTTTCAGAAAAATTAAGAAATTCTGTAAAGTTCGACCAAAGTGTAGCAAGCTCGAGGAATCGATTTGTGAAATTCCTATTTCCACGATTTTCAGTTTATATTTTTCGATAAAAACATTGTTGTCAACAAAAATTTGAAATGTTTCATTGAATTTATTTTGTTTCTCCCGGCACCTGTTTCTGCATTCAAAGATAGATTTTTATAAAAGAGGAGTAAAAGTGAAAATAATAAAATATCTTGCATCAGATTCCGATTCCCTGAGCCGAACGTGCTTTACTCAAACTTTTTAGAGTTTCATGTTTTTTGTGAAAATCTGCTTTGCTGATAATTGGAGGAGCCGTTGATTCCGTCGCTCCGATACCGTTATCGGGTAACTCGTAACGGAAACATCGCCCGTTACTTGATGAAATATTCCATTTCTAGTTATATCAGTTGTTAGATGAACGAATAATAATGGTGAGTTCAATTTTGATAGTTAGAACCTGATGAAATATTTTATTTTGTATTTAGATCAGTTGTTAGATGAAGAAAGAAGAATCGTGAGTTTTATTTTAGAAGTTACAGCAGGATGAAATGTTCTCTTTCTATTTAGATCAAACATCCCATGTCAATCGTTTCGCCCATCAGAACCTGGAGGAACTAGCAGAAAACATGCCTGAAAATTGCGGTATTCTGTAAGAATAGCCATGGTGTCGCTGGAACTTGGGAATAGTCTCCAGGCCACAAACTTTCCTGATTTTTTCTAGTGAGTTCCGAGTAAGTTGGTGTGTCTGTCCGCAAGAAGCAGCACCAATCAGGCGAAAAAATTTGGGAAAGTTTATGGTCGAAATATTGCTTCTAAGTTCCAGCAATATCATGTGTTTAGCTATAGGATACAGCGATTCGCTCTTGCTTTTCTACCAGTTTTCACAGGACCTGGTTCTTGTTTAGAGAGTGGGAGGTTTTAGCATTGAATACTGGTGGAAAAAAACTTCCGCAGTGGAGCATAGCATTCGGTGAAACTTACATTCAACGTTGAATTGTGATTTGTAAAGAACTCCAAGTACGAAAGACTTGCTACCGGCTACTAAAAATTAAGACTTTTTACGAAACCTCAAAGGATTTCGATTACATTGCAAAAATTGGAACTCTTTAGAGTTTTGTGTCGCACCTTTTTTTCTTTCAGTGTTATCATCAACTTGGGTACTCGATATTCTCAATTTTTGTTTCTCAATGCAAGGAACTGTGGCAGATATTTACGAAACTATCTATTTCCTGAGATTCTATGGATTGTTGAGATGCACGAAAGACATCGGCGTGAAAAAACTATGCTTGTCGTCAATTGGCTTCTTATAACACGTATCTTAATAATATTACGGAATTAAACGAATCTTACAACACTAGAGGAGTGATGTTGTGCAAATCATTGTTTAATTCTGTTTGCTTCAGTTAAAAACATATTTCTTGTGGCTATCTGTTAAAACTTGATGAAAGGTTTGTTATTTACTGACTAATATAACAGGCCATCAGTCCTCTATACCATCGTTTTGGAAAGAATCCTTCGTAGAGTTCAGAGGTTTTCGGTACCTATAAAAAGATCAAATTACTAAATAAAAACTATTTCTTCATACAGTGAGTATTTAGTTACAGCACTTTTATTTGACATCGAATGATCGATTCAAGTCGTGATTCTGTCAATCTTTTTATGGACAAAACATCGAGTGTAGGTGTGATTTCTAGCGTTTCTATTATATAATCAGAAACAAGCGCATACCCTTTGTTCCACAAGTTTCTACCCGTCTACATGGCCATGCCGCATTTCTATGCTACTCAGCTGATTATACAGTGCCATATTTATCAAACTCTACACAAAATACGTCAATTTCTATTGATAAAAACTTTCCTTCTTCATCAAATTCACTTATCAAGAGGTAATACTAGTAAGATTAATCGGTGTAAAAATGCATTTCATTCTAGTTCTGGCACACGTTGCTTCCATATACACATCTACACCCAATCAATTAAATAAACGAATCACTGTTAGTATGTTTGATACCAATACATCTACATGGCAAAGAGAGGAACTTTCTTGCCAATGCTATATGCATGTTTACTTCGTGATACAAGACTTGTAAATAAAACTTAGTGAAATTTCTGTTGAAACTTTTGCATGTCAAGTCCAATGCCAGAGTTATACCAAAAGAAATGAAGTATTTAACTGTCATTTCGAATCACTCAATTTAGAAAAAGTCTTTTGAGAGAAACTGGCAAGAAAACATCATCATTATATATTAAGCGTCATTCTATGGTGTCTGCGAATAGCTGTTAATAAAAGTGGTCACTTATGCTTGAATCTGGATCTAGCTACGTTCGCTGAGGCAACGATCTATAATGATTGTCTCCTATACTGAAACGATAGGGTCTGGGAACGGGAATTCACCTGCGTCTGTCTGTCCGCCTGTCTCTCTGTAACAAGCACAAAACCAACCATTTTTCTGCCCCAAGTGACGATTCCGTGGCCCAAAGAACCATTTCTATGGCCGAAATGACTATTTCTGTGGCCGAAATGACCATTTTTATGGCACAAATGAGCACTTTTGTGGAACTCACATATATTTTCGAAGAAAATTGTGAGTGAAAGTTTTAAGTTGACGTTTTTGGGCCTCCCCACCAGCATTTCCAATAGCACTTGTACCAAGCAGAAGTAAAATGCACAGAACATCTGCTGATTATGATTTACACTTTGCTCTAAAAACCAAAGTGTACACAGTATATTTTGCAAAAACTATTTACACTTTGATTCTAGAACTTTGCCTACTGTATTAGATATTACACTGTGACCTTTTAATTGTTTTTTTTGTTCAAACTCATTTTCTTCTCAAATTTTAAAAAATATTGTGTCCGATTATGAAACAGTATGTCTACTTATCGTTTCTTTTCAGGTGGACGCAAAGGGGTCGCAATGAGAGCTTTATTTACATTGTTCTTCATTTCAATCACATTTTCACACTGATTGATGTGATTCGCATAGACAACATACATAGTGTGATGGTGACGGCGCTGTGACTGAAATGAAGAAATACAGTTGGTCGAAAACTCTGAGAAAGCCTTAGTCAAATTTCTCCAGACAGGTGATCCTCATATCTCTTTGCTAATTGCTTTCTAAATCTTAATTTATATTCATCACTTCAAAAAGAGCAATAAATTTTGTTTTTTAGATCGAAAAAATTCGTTACTGAACGCTTTGTACACTTTGGTGCCAAAAACAAGGTGTAAACGTACATTTTACTCATACAAGTAAAATGTACGTGTACATTTTGTTTTAGATTTCCATTGGAAAAACTGCTCCCCCCTCCCAATACTGTCAAAGTCACTGACTCCACACGCCGCCCCCCCCCCTCGGGGGTACCAGTGCCAACCCCCACCAAAGGGGGAGGGGTGGCAAATACCCCTCCCCCCTCAACAGCGGGTACCAATGCCCCCTCATTAAATACCATGGAAACCAGCGTATGAATCCATTACAGACATAACAACCAGCATTCTATTATCTTGATATATCACAACATTATTTGCCGCTTCCTCCAATGTTTTTAAGTAAAATGAACAACAAAAGATGGAAACTAACGAGTAAATAGCAACAATGAAAATGAAAAATAGAGCGCCCATCAGAGAAAGATGATGCGAAACAATTCTTCATATTACATTTTCTGTGTTATGTGGAACTCACATATATTTTCGAAGAAAATTGTGAGTAAAATTTTTAAGGTGAAGATTTTGCGGCTCCCCACGCCCTCTCCCCTCCCATTACAGACATCTCCCCCCTCCACTCATTACAGAGATCAACGAGCGCAAAAAATATATTTGTAGTATTTGAAAAAACTAACTCTGTAAAAAACTAGCAAGTCAAAATGATTTGATATAAATACTCGCATCGTCTTTTAATGGCAAAAAATGTATGATTTTTGTGCTCAAGTTCAACGACGTATCTAATAGATCATTGATCAATGTTGTAGATTTAACGCATAGATATAGCAGACAGAGTTTGGTAATTCATCCGATGATAATGATGTTTATAAATTCGTATTGAAAGAAAAAAATGATGCGAAAAAAAATAAAAATTAAAAGAATGATAGGATAGCGAATTTAAAAAAAAGCACTACTGAAAAATAGACCGCCACTATGAAAATTCTATTCGAAAAGAATAAGAAATAAAAAGATTGTTTTCATGCCGATCGATTATCTTAAACCAAAAACTATAGTATGCTAAGTTATTTTTGACGTTATCAATTTTGCACGATTATTGCTAGAGAAATTAAAATGAGATAATCAATTTACAATTGGACGACAAGATCGTGTTTGTAGTGATAGTTTATAAGAGTATGCTTCATTAGTAAAATTTAGCCTCACTAAGAAGTCTCGAGTGTTACGTATGTAAACGATGAATTGCTGATATATTGTGTTTTCATATCGTTCATGTAAAAATGCGCTTATTGCCATTTTTATCATGATGCTGCGTCCTTAATACAGCAATTCGTTGTATTTTTATACGAGTCGATTACAATTTTTTGAAAAAATATTTGAATTCAGTTGATATTCATTTTTATAATGATCTTTCAGAATAATTCAGATAAAATAAACAACTGTAATATCGAACATATCTACTAAATTTTCTTTACTTACTTCTTTCATTAAGGAAAACTGTTTTTTTCTGAAACATTATGTCAATTTTCTATCTCTAGACTAATGACGATTGTGTTTAGTTATACGTACTCTATAAACCATAAGAATCTGGCTCAATTAAAAAACATTTTGAAAAAGCTTTTTGATACCTCTTTGATTATATTGATCACCGTCAATAAGCGCAATCAGGCTTGACCTGTATTTTTCTCCCCTCGTATAGTTTATACCATACTTTATTACAAAAAAGAATTACTAGTCCATAACGTGTTCTTTTTGCGGAATACGTGAGTTCCACATTTCAGCTACAAACTAGCTGCGCTAACAAGCTTTTCTATTGGTATATGAAGCTATAGATATGTGAGTTCCACATTTTCGTCCCGACTGGGCTACGCTAACTAGCTTTTGTGGGCGAAAAGACCATTTTTGGGGCACAGATGGCCATGTGTGCAGCATGTATTATTGGCGGATCCACCGAGTGGTCTCGTGGAATAGACACTTCTACGGATCAAGTAAACGAGGGGGCAGCCGCAGTCCCTAAAAGAAACTCTGATGCCTCCATCGCTAACTTTTTGGACGGTGTGATCCAGTTGTTAGGTGAAACATAACCTCTTTCCCCTCTGAGAGATATTTAAGCCCGCTAACGACAACTGTTGACAGTGTATTCTAGTTACTAGTCAGGGGACTGAGAGCTCCCCCTCTATCAGAAGCAAAATCGTGGTTCAGTCCCTATTTCGCCCCAGTATTTCACGCTTATTTGGCTGCATTTTTCGATTCATTGGTCTAAAAAAGTTTTCATTTTCTTCTCATCAGTACCCCACTTTCACTTATTCACCCTCTGTATTTCTTCTCTCGATTGAACTTATCCAGACATCTTTTTTGGAAATTTCAGGGTCTGTGGCGGAAACAGCTGACGAAGTGGGCTGTTCATATATTTGCATGTGTGAGTTCTATCAGTCTAGGGCCCAGTAAATCGATTTTCGATTCACGTTACTTGTTTGTAAGTATTAAAGAAAAGAAAATCCTCGTCAAGGAAAAATTTGAATGCTAGAATCGATATTACTATAACCAAACCAAAGCAGCTGCACTGACTATTGAGTCTTTCGATGAAATCATGCATGTGATTTTAGATGCATAAGACGATGTCTATATTCATAAATGACCTTGCCATAAAATAAAGTCACTTCTGTTCCCTCATTACAGCCTATTATGGATTGAAGGAAGAAGTAAACAATTATTTAGTAGGTCACTGTTTTCCTGTTGCTAATAATTGATCACTCATATTATCACTAATGCTCAATAGTAGCACGATTCGTTTTTAAGTTTGATAACTAAGTTATATTCACATACCAATAATTCAATATTTGTCATTTGACCCAGTTTAACTGTACTTGTGTGCCTGATAGAAATCGAATCAAATTGATCTTGCATGATTCGGTCGTTTTCGTTTTTATTTTCTGATTAAAGTCACAATTATTAGTGCTCTACTAACAGTCAAATGAGCGGTTGTTAAATTTTTCACCATTGAAAGAACTGAAATAGCTACGTATATGACATCGAGGGATAAACATCTAAAGAGTTTAGTTCTTATGTACAAATAATTGAATGAAACATAGCATTGGAGAGTTGTTGTGTAAATCCTGAAATATCGACCAGTAATATGTTGGACTGCGAACAGACATTCAGAGATTCTGACACCCACATACATTTTCCATAAGATAGCTGTTTGCACGATGTGTCTTTCTGCAGTTACCTGTGTCGCATCCTTCCAATGCCAACCCTTTCCCGTATAGAATAAAGAGAAGGTTCGCTTCTTATATCATGGATTACCATTTATTTAAAATAGAGGATAAAAAAGGTAGGAATCAGCCGTGCGAGTCTATTCAAGAGAAAATCTTTGAATACGATGATTATCTCGATCGGCAACATAGAGATGACCATTTCGATCGATGGACAAGTCCACCCATGTAACCATTTTTCGATTTTCGACGCGTCTCCGAGCGATTCGGATCAATACCACTGGACGCATCAGGATTCATCCAAAATGCAACATTTTCGAGGGTGCTAACGCGTTTCAAAGATTGAATGCGCGTCTGAACGCGTATACACTGACGCGTTCCAACGCGTTTAGTACTATGCAAAATATTAAAAAAATACAGCTAACACCGAGAGATAGGATCGAATTAACATGATATGGTGCACTATGATATAGCATTCAAACACTGAACAACAGACTGGAAATTGTTTTTAGCAACAGCTTGAACTAAGATTCGAACCCATGATCTATCGATTACAAACCAGACATAGCATCCATTGAACCATATACCAATCGATAAAGATATTATGTTCATGAATTACATGAATGAGTGTTTCTACAAGATTTCTCACATGCAAAAGTCGGTTACTAGATTAATTTTATTTTGTAAAATTAATGTAAATGAAAAGCCTATATAATTGGTATCACGAAAGCGCTACATCTGATTTTTTAAAAACTAAGAAAAACAATTTTATTCCTTATTGCTCAAAAAGGAAATAACTTTTTATAGAAAAATGATCTCTTCGTGCGATAGGTGAATAGAAAATTAGACGGCGTAGAATTATTTGTTATGCCTTTTCTCCTACCTAATAATAGAAGAATATACGATTACGATTCCGAATAAATTTTTTCTGTGGAAAGTGTAAAAGGAAACTCTTGTCGCTACGTTTTTTAACTTCATATTTTTAGTTTTACAAGAAATTCGCAGAAAATTAAATCAAAGACTTAAGCTCAAAAAAATGCTTTCTTCTTAGTTTTCTTTTCTTCAAACAGAAAAATACTAATCATTTTTTCGTAGAGAATAAAAGAAACATTCATTTTCATTTTCAAAACTGAGCGATAATACAGGATGCTGAGTCATTCTTCGAATCTGAATAGCATACCTATCACAATAGATCTTGTGGGACTCCTGTTTACTTGAATATCCAAGATATTATTTACTTTGTTGATTAAAAATGCGTAACTCGAAAGACAGATATTTTGATAAAAAACCCACCTCCTTCCCAACATCTTATGCATTCTGAAATACATTGTGGAAATTTTATTAAGTCGATGTAAGTACTCAGAGTAGTAGATTTCATTGTTTTCATTAATAGAAGACGCTTTTACTCGAAGACGATTAGGAATTTTCAATCCTGACACAATGTTCAGAGTATAATGCGACATAAGTGTATGCAAACCGATTCGTACATGAGTTATTGAGACGCATCTGAGCGCGTTAGGGATTTCCGCCCCGTATCAATAACTATTGCTTCACTAGAACGATTACAAACGCGTTACAGACTATCATTTAAACGCGTGTATACAAATTTATTTTGATTAGTAGTTATGAACGACCAAAATCGTTCTGAACGCGTTTACACGACAGATGCTGGATGCGTTTAGCAGTGTTGTCAGAATCCTGCCCCATAGAAACGTGTCAGAATGTCGCTGTTTGCAACAATAACGCATCTATCCGCGTCGAAAATGCGTTTTTCGATTACATGGGCATGGGATTGTTCAACTGATTCGCTTCGTTACCAGCACCATTGCCACCGACAATCAGGGTACCTTGTGTTGCATTTTTAGGCCAACGAGTCACACGATGGTTGCCCATTTCAGCTACATAGACAGTGTCTAACATATCGACCACTAAACCCGAAGGATAGGTCAATTGTGTCAGAGTATTACCCCAACTTTCACCACCAGTGACCTTGATCCCTTCATGTGCATCTTTATTCCATTTCATCCCACGATGATTGTTAGTGTCGGATACGTAGACAGCCTCTTGTAGACCAACAAAAAGATATCCTGGGTTGTCAAACTGATTGAGTCCATCACCTTGTCCATAGCCACCAGCGACCACAGTTCCATTCTTCTCACCTAATCTAAATCGACTTACTTGATGTTTATCGGTTTCTGAGACGTAGAGATATTGCTGATCGTCCAAGAACAACCCTGAACAGCGAATACTGTCAAGGAGGATTTCTTCAGTTATGCCACCTCGTCGAGACCAACGTAATATTCTTCGATTATCACGATCACAAATTACGAGACTATTTGTCTTTCGGTCGAGTAACACGTCTGTCGGATAGTTTAGTTGATTCAAATGATCGCCTTTGCCATTACTACCAACTAGAACTTGTCCATTCCTATCATTACTCTTCCATCTAATAATACGATGATTCCAAGTATCAGCGATAATGAGGTTCTGATCATGATCAGAATAGAGACGGTAAGGAAGGTAAAGCTGATTGGTGTCAGAACCTGCTTCATGTCCACCAGCAACTGTTACCCCATCTTGTGACCAACTAGCATTGATAGGAATATTGGGAATGACTACAATAGAAACACTCAACGAATCTTTCTCTTTCATGGTAATCGACGAACAATGCGATCTTTATCTTTAAAATAAACGTAGCTATCTATTGAGAAATGTTTTCCCTGATTCATATACTAATTCATGAGATTTCTTTCGAGTATGATGTAAATTCATAAACGCATTTTAGTATTCGAAAACAAATTTCGAATGATTGAAAACTAACTTTTTTCAATATCGAGGGAAACCCTACATCCATACTAACAGCTACTCACTTATACAGGCAAATAAAACCGCCTATATCTCTCTTCATCACAAACAATTCTTTTACAAAGTCACTGTTTTACCTACTCTCATTTTACATAGTAAAGAAAATTCGATACTCGCACACTACTAGATGCGCCTTCCACTAAAGAATAATTGTGAGTGAGAAAAAGTTTTGATTGAAACTTCAATAGGAGCGAGCAAAACCAAATTCGGATGAGTGAGCCAATCTGCCTGCTTCACTGTAACATAGG
The DNA here is from genome assembly GCA_900239685.1 of Rotaria macrura. NCBI lineage: Eukaryota > Metazoa > Rotifera > Eurotatoria > Philodinida > Philodinidae > Rotaria > Rotaria macrura. Next base: position 111,137 of record OENT01000410.1, on the reverse strand, counting down.
AAAGTTTTCCTGAATTATCCTACCAAATATGTAGCGAATGACAAACACAAACAATATCGAAAAAAGACAACTATTGATCACTTTAAAATTTCTAGCTGCATACCTGGAGAATAATCAACATGTCTGTCATAATCAATAAAAAGTTCAATGCTATTCAGCCAACTGTTGTTCTTGTGTACTTGATTGATTTGAGATTGAAATACGATCGAAATATGGAGTTCCGCTGTGTTCTCATACAGTGTGATTATGGTGCTGGTTTCCTTTGAAGCTTTGCAAAAAGAAACATCACTGCACTAATTAATGAAGCATAATCAACTTACTCATACGTTTTTCTAAGAAAATATGTCCGGTGTTACTGATCTGAACTAACTGTACGAAGACATTTTGTCCCATCTGTACATTGAAGATGGCTCTGGAAGATGGCCACAGTATCAAATTCCAAATGTCAGTAATATTTATGCACCTGGACAGATTTGCACCAATATCATAAGAAACTAATGAGAAATGACAGCCTTCGTCAGTTCGAATCATTTTCACTGTACCGTTAACTACAGTCCACTTATCGATAAGAGACTGATTACAATCAGCTTTATCATCATCGATGAAATTGACATCACGGCTACGCGTTCCATTAGGAAATCTAATATTACTTATCGAAAGAGCACTTGATAATTGATGAACTTCGATTTTAGCATGCAAAAAATCAGCATTACGCAGGTTGCTATTGTTAAATTCAAGATTGTTAATTTGAGCATATTTGAAAATAGCCCCTTTGGCGTTCGCATGCAAAAGGCTTGATTCAGATAGTTTTGCGTGGCTGAAATCGACATCATGACATTCACTTTGATCAAAATTTGTTTGAAAAATTGTTGCATTGTAGAAATTAACATAATCTAAATAAAGATACAAAGCCACAATCACAAGCATTTTACTGATCAAACTCGATTCTTTGTTACCTAAAACGGTTGATTGGCAATGCAGACGTATCAGATTGCTATGACTGAACACAACATTGAATAGTCGTGTAGATGTGAAATTGATATTATGTAGTTCAGCGAATGAAAAATCAACGTTCTGCAGCTCGGCAAATGAAAAGTTAACATTTTGTAATAATGTAGATGAAAAGTTAACATTGAAGAGACGAGCAGATTGAAAATCAACCGCAAAAATGTTGGAAAATGATATATTAACATTTTCGAGTATGGCTGATCCAAAATTCACTTGGTTAAACTTCATTGAAGATAAGTTGATATTTTTAAGTATGGCTGATTCAAATTTGATTTTATTCATTGGAGGGAATGAGAAATTAGTATTGTGCAATGTAGCATGAGTGAAATCAGTCTGATCGAGATCAGAGAATGAAAAATTGCAATGATAAAAATTAGCTCCTGAAAAATTACTTGCACGAAAATCGCTTGCTGTAAATGTAACATTCTCAAAGTGTGTATTAGAAAATTGAGTGTTCAACATTGAGATCTATAAAATGACTGTTGAAAACATAAATACCCGTGAATGATATATTATTAAGTTGTTTTTTATTGATTGCTGATTCTCGAAAATCAATATTACGAAGTTCGGCTGTTGAAAGATCAATTGCAGATTATCTGCAATTGATCTTTCAACAGCCGAACTTCGTAAAGAAATCGAATAATTTGAACATTACGGTGTGGATCTAGTTGTCGAAGGATATTTAGAGTTTTGACACGACACAGTGTAGCTACTACTCGCGAAGATGTTAGTGACGCATCGTGTTTCTCCAGAAGTTTACCAATATCTTTAACGTAACTATCAAGAAGTTCATTTTGATATCGATTGTCTGTTAGGTTTCTCTCTAAGTTACGCTGTTTTTCAGCAATGTTTCGCTCTTCAATACGCTGCTTAGTGGATGTGTTCTGTTGTTGTATGCTCATTACGATAGTAAAAATACCTAACATCATCGGCAAAAGTAATGATGAAATCATTTTGAGACCATGTCTAAGCTTTATACCACTCATGATATAAGCGTTAAATCGATTATTTTGAACACTACGATGTTTTAATATCATACTGTGTTCTGGTTGATCGATTCTGGAAAATAATATAATAAAAATTTTGCCAGTGAATACAGTGTTGTTTTACAATTGCAAATTTGACATGCGGAGAACACGTTTCTATGATTATTTTACAGACTAGTATTCAAATTCAAATAACAATTTATAGAAACCATGCTACAATATCATCTTACTTGCACGTAATATTTGATCATCGTCTAATCAATAGAATATATTTCAATGACGCAGTTAAGCTAACATCAGATAATTCCATCGAAACAATACTGTCAGCATCATTGATGAAGATGGGTCAAGAAGAAAGTATATTAATACACTTCACAAAAATGAAGACATCGTTTCGTGGTTGATGACTCCTGCGAAGACAAACAGTGATAGGTAGTAGAAGAAGACACTTGGATTTTGATTCGCATGAATTTCGAGATATCGCTTGATGTAGAAGGATCATGATGCATCCATGTTTCTCTAGTCCATTTTTCATTTAAATTAAAGCAAGATTCTTATGTAGGCAATATTGCGAATAATCTCGTTGCTTTTTGTTTCAGTTCAATCGATACACTACTGTGCTATCCTATTCAAAAGTCTGTAAATGAATTGAGTTGGAAAAAATTCGAAACACTTATGGAGTATCATACTCACGTAGAGAAGATTCTATCTCATTGAAATCGAATCAATACATACGTAGCATTTTTTCCTTGTCCTCTCAACCAATCTGAAGATAATCGAAAGTCGCACAATATATCAAAAATCTAATGAGCAGATTTTTAATTTCTGAAAGTGTAACGCCAAAAATTGTCATTGAATAAATTATGCAAAATAACTCACTTTTTTCACCAGCATCTTCCGTACGAAAGATAAAAATATGTCTTTTTTGAAAAAGTATAAAAGCATTGCTAGGACATCTTATTCGAAAGAAAAAATCGAACCATTTCGACCAAAACATTTTTCTGCAGCTAAAAAATACTGAAGCTGTGCGTGTAGGTGAAGATTCACAGGCGCTATAACCGCAGCCATACTAGAGACCTGCGGAGTCAATTTTATATTCCGACACCCGACTCCGAAAAAGTTTTCAGCCGCTATTCCGATTCCGAAAAATTTTAATCTCGCTGCCTCTCACTCCGACTCCGACAACGACTCCGAAAATTTTCGTCTTTTAAACTCCGACTGAGTTCGGGGCTCCCCACGGGTCTTTAGTTCCCGGTGTTATCATTTTTAGCCAAACAGATATATGCGATTCCAGCGTTTAACACAATAGTCGAAAGATTATTTTCAGCTTCAAAGAATACTATTTCGGAAAAAAGAACCAATTTAGGTTTCGGAAAAAATCAATCAAATGTTGTTTCTATAAAAAAAATTTACTTTTTTGAAACAGCTCTTCTATGAAAATATAAGAAAAATAACCATTTCAATGTCATCAATAGCGACCGCCGCATCTGAAGATTCGACATGTACTATGCCCAAGAAATAAAAATTTGATAATGAAGACATTTATACTACTTCGAATCAGACTGAAATATTGCTTGATTCATGATATGTTTTTATTTAGTCGATCTTACGAAAGTTATAGCTAAAAGATGATTGATTTGTTATTTTTTGTCCTGAAACTTATTCTCATTAAATGAAACAAGTGTTCCCTTTGATTTTTTTTGTTTCTTAATATGAAAAACAAAGATGTTGTTGTATGGAATATCGAAGGTTCATCAAATATAATTTTAATCTTGACTTTTCTTTAACTCCGAAACCATTTTTCAAAAGATCTGACTCCGACTCCGATTCCGAAAAATTTAATTTTTTAACTCCGACTCCGTCTCCAACTCCGTGGGAATCGGAGTCGAAGTCGGAGTTGGAGTTCGGGGCTCCCCACAGGTCTCTAAGCCATACACATACCATATGGGATCGGCCTCACATCATGGGTCATGCTCTCTCAAATATTTCAAGTTCTTTGTTTGTGTTTCACATCATACCTGTACGGTGAGTGCGCTACAGCAATAAGCATCTATCTCTCTCTTCACTGCGTTTCTAGGGGGCGCTTTCCTGTGGCTATTCATTCGTTGAGATATCTGCAATGATTAATGTATGTGTTTAAATAGAAAAACAATATGGTTGGCAGCGAAAAAGAAGGTAAAAAAAAGGAACTGATGATTTTTTCTTAAATTTTTTGCATAAAATTTCGTGATTCATCGGTAGTTTGTTGTTAGAATTGCGCTCTTTGCAGTTGATAAAATATACATCATCGATAACGGGCGCTTTTTCTTACATATATTATGTCATCGTTCGAAATTATCAACACTCCAAAACCAGTCGACTATGACGAAAATCCGGAGCGGTTCAAATCAGTCAGCATTGTCGTCGTCTCCGATACTCACAATAAACATGAAGAACTTACTGTACCTGATGGTGACATCTTTTTGCATTGTGGTGATTTCACAAACAAGCACGACTGGCATTCCTCAAAATCTGCAATTAATAATGAACAAACAATAGCTTTCAACGAATGGTTAGGGGATTTACCGCATCGACACAAGATTGTTGTCTGTGGTAACCATGAACTCGGCTTTGAAACACTAACCAACGAAGAAATACAGTCACAGCTTCTCAATAATTGCTACTACTTGGATGATGAATTTATTGAAGTAGAAGGTATATCGATCTATGGCTGCTCATGGTCATTTGACGGACAGCAATGGCCTAAATGGCCTTCGATTCCGACTAATGTTGATATCTTGATGACTCATATTCCACCCAGATTTATTTTGGATTTAGCCTTCCAGCCACAAGAGCCTGAAGCCACAGAGCCCTGTAGTAGGTGCAAGAATGCTGTTCATGGCGAATATGGACACTGGGGTTCCACCAGTCTACGCCGAGAAATTCGTCAACGAATAAAACCTAAGATCCATTGTTTCGGACATGTACATGACCATCCAGGATATAGATGCTCCAAAAACGACTCAGAAACGATTTTTATCAATGCAGCTGCAGACTTAACGAAGAAATGCTTCAAGTTTACGCTCTATACTGATTTAGAAAAAAATGAACAATAAGGAACAACGCCAGAACCCGATGCTGGTTGTTGAAACAATTTTCTGGAGCTTTTATATATCTTTTCCACGTTGAATGACATGTATATATATACATACATATGCTCATTACACAATAATCTCGAGTGGGACATAAAAATGAGTGCTAGGCTAGTTATTCTTGTTAGTGAGACTTTGTGTGATCTTATTAGTTTCTCATCGAAACAATTTATGCATACATCCTCAAAGACATTGACGATCATTTTTTTTAAATCATATAGTTTCTATCGATCTGAATGTGTTGAGAAAATAAAAATATGTATTCTACTCAAACCTATTGACTACAAAAGATTTTCTCACACAGAAAGCTCACTTTAGACGTTGAGTTCGTCTTGTAGTTCAATAGCTGCTCTTAAAGAATTCGCATAAGTTCTATGAGTGTGAGCGTGCTTAAAAAGAACAGAAGCATCCAGATCTATACAACTCACGCCCATATTCGGCTAGTTGTAATTGAACTGGGTAACCGTTTCAGTCGTTCTGGTGCATGCATAGCTCGTATACGATCCATATTCTTCGACTGGGGTAGATGAAAGCAGGTCTCATTTATTCTCCACAGCAATATACTGATTTCTAACAACTTAGGACAAACACATGGTGACAGTAACACCGTTTATCCAGCAAACTTTTATTCCATTTGGTGTTTTGAAGTATCTGAGTTAAGATCTACACCAATTCCGTGCGTTTGCTACAACATTTGTCGAAACAGTATTTTCATGCTCAAAGCATGTTCAAGTATTGTAAAAATATTGTTCTCTCCATTATATAAAGAATATTTTCGAAATGGTGAAGTTTCTCGTGCTGACGGTGGCCACGAATATTACATTTGTTTTCAAACATGTCTAATTCTTAACGGAATTCGAGTTTTTTGATAAATTTTGTTTTTTGAATTAGTCTTGCGTAAGCAGAAAGTTGTTCTTCAACCAGAGTGATATTTTCTCGGGTTTCGTAATTCAACAATTTTTCTTAACAATGGTAGTATTAGCTCTATATTTCATGTCTCAAGGCCACAATTGAGTGATGAGTGGTGGTGTAGTCGGATGTATGCTTGCATGTCAGCCTTATTTTCCTCTACCAAAGCACATTTGCTCGCACTCCGATACCTAAAAAGAAGAGCAGGGAATTATGTGGTCAGCATTATAGATTAAATGATCAATAATGAAAGTTTCAGGTCGCTCTCTACTGAATAGAAGCCGACCATCGAAGTCAGTATTGGCTGATTTTCATGGATTCGGAATTCATGAGGAATTCATGGGAAATCCATATGATCTCAAATGATAAGCTGCTTTGAATTACCTGCATACGGAAACATGTCCTAGGTCAACCACCTTGTAGCTGTGTCAATCAAGCCATATCGGTCCAACTGATAGCCGCTCTACTTGCAGTTTCTCGCTGTCTAATTGGATTCAGATGGATTCTGTACAGATTCGTGATACATTTCTCATGAATTCCTTATGAATTCCGCATCCATGAAAATCAGTCAGTACTGATTTCGATGGTGGACTTCTATTCAGTGCGAAATGAACTGAAAATTTCATTACTGATCATTTCATCTATTTCACTGGCAATTTCATCTATTATATTGACCAAATATTTTGTTACCAAAAAGAAGATACACAATCCGTTGTTGGCTACTCAATTTATCAAATCAGTGAAGTCCTGCTTTGAGACCAGGATGGAACCTGAATTTTTCTAGATTTCTCATAAATTTTTCATTACACATGAAAAATTCTATGTTTTTCAAAATGGGTTACGTAGAAGGTCATGAAGCTGTATATCCTAAGTTGAGCTAGATTTTAAAATCTTGATGGCCCGAATTCGCTGTGGCTGCTCGTGTCTTAGCTGGACTTGCTGTTATCAAAATCAGTTGATGTTTTTGAAATTATTGAATCCACAATAAATCTAAAACATAAAAATTTTCAATAATTTTATTAAATTCGATCAATGAATAAATTTAAATCCATTTTTAAATCAAAATTTTGTTTTTTAGATCTATTTTTGGTGGAATAGGTTCAAAAGATATAAACTGATCATGGGTATTGGAAATGTCAAACATCGGAGGCTCACATGTCTATGTACAACAATAAAAAGAATAGCTGAAATTTTCTGCTCGTTTTTTTGAATCCATGAGAATTCTTCTTTAGATATTAGAGGGAGTGCATTGTATTTCACGTAACAAGGTGGCAAAGGTGATACTGAAAATCTGTCTAATTGTCACTTACCATCGAATAAAAATAGAAGACTTTTTAAAACGGCAACAAATCTCGGGTACTGAAATAAAAAGAAAATGTTCACACTTCGATAGCCCGTTAAGAACATAACCATAAAATGGATGATAATTCTTACTTGTCAATAGGGTACCATGTGCAGTCACGTTTCTCTGTCATTGAGAGTATTATGATCTTCAGAAAGTCACCCCCAGTATCACTCCATAGTGCTCAAATTTGTTTCTCTGATCCCTAATATCGTAGAATAAGGATTTTCTTCATCATACAAACCACTAGATCAACTAAGTTAGTAGCTTTATTTTCTTCTTAAAATGGATTTTAAACTGGTTAAATGATAGATCCTTTTGTGTCCACTATGGTGAGGAGATATTGTGCTCTTTCCAAATGATAATAGGAGTCCCCAAGGCTCAGTTATAGGTGCTACCCTACTAAAACTACACATTCACTATCTGTCACTGTACTTCCAAAATGTTGGACTACACCTATTTGCTGATAACCTATGTATTTCTTATCACACATGGGTCACTTGAAAAGAAATTTTCTGACTATGTCAGTGAACCTGAAAATAGAACAACCATAGTATTAAAGCAACTAGAAACATTCCCAGAAGACCTTTAATTCTGTTAGTTAATACATCGAAAACAAAGGCTTTAGTTGTTCACAGTACAGCAATATTATAAATCGCAGCATACTGAGTATATGAAGAAATTCAGATATTTTGGAGTACTTGTTTCTGCTAAATTAGGAAGATATGCGTATATAAATGAAATGACTGAGAAGTATCAGTAAAATTTATAGTGGTATGCGAATAGTATTTAAAAAGATTAAGATGAAGGATATTAAGATGAGTAGAAAAATCTTCATCACATATGCTCTCCCTTATTGGTTATGGCTATTCTCCAGATATTTCTTCTTTGCTGGAAAACAGAAAGAACGTATTGAATATATGTTCTGTAACGGACTTCGCATTGTATATAATCTATATCTATAGGAAGATATGACAACTTTAATTCTTACTAGAAATAAATCACCTAGTGATTATCTATTTATGCATGACCGTCGATCAGCACTACACCTACTTACTTCAACTGAAACACTTTCTCTTCAACAATCCTCGAATATGAATCAGCTCCTAAGTTCTCCCGATAATAACTGGATAAAATCAGTGCGCTTTCTCAGGAACAGTATTTTCCCATATCGTCTAAACGAACACGTGAAACACTATCTAATTATTGTTGGATGGAGTTTTAGTTGTACATGCCAAGCAGCATGAATGCTTTAAGAAATCAATAAATATGGTAAACTCTTTCATATATATATAATTTTATCGTCTGAGTACAAATGAATTTTTCAGTTCCTGTAACTAATCACCGACCGTGAATATAATAGAGTAACCATAAGCTGATACTAATCCAGCATTCTCTCCCATTAGTCAATCTCATGATCTCTACAAACGACTTAATAGTGTTATCTTGATAATCTCCTCAGTAATGACACAACAGTTGTAAATCAACCTGTTTTTTATAACATGTTCACTTTCTTATTCTATTTTTGTTGCTCTCTTTTTATTCCCATGATTAGCTCTTTCCCCAAAGTGTACGATATTCATTCTGATACTTATCCCTCGTTGTTCCTTACTTTTTTTCTTTGTCTCTTTTTTAGCATATGCCTATTGAACCAGGTAGTCATGACACAATAAAATAGGTATTAAAAAAAGCATTCGGTGTATTTTCTTCGAGACACTATGTACCCAAATATTACTAGACCACTTTACAATAAAACGACCGAGTAATATGAGTCATGAATACAATAGAATTATTTATTCGTCTTTGTCACTTTAAAAAAACTGACCAGTTTGGAGCACGCATCGGATGCACTTCCGCCAGATTATATACGCTATGATGGCAAGTTGTGTGAGTTCAATATGTTTCCTTTCGCACTTCTTCCACTAATCGAGTTACTTCAAAATAATAGTACTTGTCAACCTTTCATTGAATTGACAAGATCAAGATATTCGAATTCTCAATGGTCGAAAATAGTGAATGCATTGAAAGCCTTGTTTCGCAAATGCTTTGATTTCCATCCACCGCTGTTGTTATCGGATTACGCCAGTTCTTATGTTTGTTTTAACTCATCTAAAGTTCTATCTCAACATCGTCTGAAAGACAATATTCAAGTCTGTTTCTATGGAGATGATGAGTCGTATTCCGAGAGTTTTTCTCTTCATACGACAAAGCATCGTTTCAAATGCAATATCGGAAACGAGACCGCATGTCTCGGTCATGTTAGCTTCTTTGATGGAAGACCATATTGTGGCGATGAATCAGATGAAATAGTTTTAGCTGATGAAATTTTCAAGACTACAATATTATTCCAGACAATGTGTGATGGATTTACCGAACTAAATCCAATTGTGATCGACGGATATAATGAAACGGATGAGACTGAATGCAATCACTTTCCATGCAATAATTTCTATACAAGATGTGATGGTTACCCGAATTATCCTGATGGTGTTGATGAAGTCAACTGTGAATGGCGACCTCTACGTCTCCCATTACACCATGTGTGTGTGTCTCCAGTAAGCCAATAATAAGAGTGATTTATCCTTTGATTGTATCAACGATGGCATTCCCGATTGTTTTGGCCACACGGATGAGAGAGCACACTGCAAACAACAGCCATGATCCTTCAGTTACCACTGTTGCAATGAGAACAACTGTGCTGGAAGAATCTCCATTTGCAGACTAGAACCACCTGTGTCAATTATGTGCAGAATCGAAGCAATCCCTATGGACTTCTGGAAAAATGCTGTTACACTGTGGGTAGTCAATTACTGGAAAATACGAAATCTAACTCATTTCGACCAAGTTCTATGTACTCTTGAGACTCAGAATAAGCTTAGTGATATGTACTTTTCTCTGATCGGCAACACTTCAAACTCATGGGCACAACAACTAGGTGAGTAATAAATATATCATAAATGCCATAGTTAAAACTTCAATCCAATTGAAATTTGAATGTTGAACTTTCAAGGCTCAAGTATCAACCTTCAATAATCATTTTTTCGAAGTACTTTCATGACTTTCATACTCAAAATACTCACATTAAATCCTCTCGAGACGCTTAAACCGTCGTCTGGAAAGCAAAAAATGTGACTTCAAATTTCATAGTTGAAATTTCGATTCATTATCAACCGTTGAGTAGCATATACATGGAGAAGCGCAATTGTTCCCAAAACGACTCACAGCTAGTCTTAACTAATGTGACTGACGACAAAACCAGGGATCACGCGTCTTCAGAAACATGAGTGCTCACAAAAAATCGCAAATTGAAACTGGAAGCTGAAAAATGAAAATTGATAGTTGAAGTCTCGATTGAATTCAACTTTTAATTTTGACCCCACTGACATCGTGGGCAGTAGTAGAAATTTTATCGATCGATTCGCTTAACAGAATCAATTTTGAATTATCGTTTCATTTCAGATAATGAAGAAACAACTACGCACTCATTGGTCTTGCGTGTAGCAGCTCACGAAAAGAATCATGATTCTGAACTGACCTTAATATCGGCGAAGTTACATTGTAATCGTGGAATTCCCATTCGTCGTTCAATGGGGAATAAAAATCATTCGCAACTACTGTGTCTTTGTCCACCAGTATACTATGGAGAATTGTGTCAATAACAAAACCAACGTGTTAGCAACACAGTTCAAATTCAAACGTCGTTCGAATGGCGAACAGTTTTTGCCATTATAGTTACATTACATGACAACGGAAATGATACCATAGAGTGGTATGATCAACTTCAATACTTAGCTGCTTTAGATAGCAATAAAAAGTTTAATGTTTATCTTCTGTATAAAAGTAGACCTAAATCGTCATCAAAAAACTATAGTGTACGCTTCGACATCTATATTAAACACACGTTAGAATTTCGTGCCAGTTGGTCATTTCCGATTCGGTTTCCTTTTTTACCCGTTCATCGCTTGGCTTTTCAATTCCATGCTCCACGGAAGAAGGAACACATAAAAGAATGTGAATCGTTGAAATGTTGAATACATGGTAGCTGTTCAAGTTTTATAGACACTAACGTTTTATTTTGTTTGTGTAATGAAGGTTGGTCATGCATACATTGTGATATTCAGCATAAGTGTGATTGTGCAACAGGTTCCGTTTGTCTATATCCATCTTAATGTTTCTGTCCATTGAAAACGTAAGGACCTCGATGCTATCTTCAACATTAGTTACACCCATACAAAAACGATGGAGTTTGCGCAACAAATGATGAAAGTTCCTTCGGTGAAAAAGAGACCTTCTGTATTTGTAAAGACGTTTTCTCTGGTTCTATCTGGGAACGCAACAAAAAAAATTGAATGACCCTTAGCACGAAAATTATCAACACCGCTACTCGTATGTGTGCACTTCATACAGATATTTTAGAAGTATAGACCTCCCAAATGAGAAACCATTTTCAAGCAGGTGTACTCGATCAAGATATAGTAACAGTATACAGATGGAATCCTTTTCATGTTGCCTTCATTGAAATTGAACCAAAAGCCTACTATCTCAGTCATCTACAACCGAGCTACACAGTTTTAAGTACTTTTTCATGAACGGTATTAGTGTTCAATCGTTGTCCATCAATTACTTAAGTTTTCAATAAGACATTTGCTGCAATGCATCTGCTTTGTCGAATGAAATACTATCATATTCAATGCCGAGAACGAAACAATCTTACTTGTTTCCATGATGAACGACATATATGCATTTGTGATCATGAACGTCATCATGCGAACTGTCCTCAATTTCAGCACAATGTAAACTAAAATTGTGAAGGGTGAAAAGTATGCGAAAGTGATCGCAAATGCTCTCTCGACGATTCAAAATGTCTAACTTCACACATATGCGTTTGTGAAGAAATTTAGTTACCAAAGTGATAACAGCAGTGCTTACTATTATGCTAGTGTGTGGTTTGGAAGTAGCTCACTAACCATTTTGACATTGCAAAGGAAAATTTCACGAGAAGTCAGCTGTGGCTATTATCTTCGAACTTCATCTTGTGCTTCGACTTGTCTGATGATCATATCTGTATTGAAAAATTTTCTTATTATCACTTTGTACATGGATCTGATAACTAATCATGCTTTTCTGTCGTTCAGTTGTATATCGATTGAATTTCTTATCAAGATTCCTATGAATTCTGGCGATTTGCTCAATGTCTGTATCGGTATCGAACGAACTGTCAGTGCCATTCAAGATAGTACATTCAATTTGAGAAGACTAAAGCGATTTGCTAAATGGCTGATCGTTGGTATATGTCCATTGGTTATTCTGGCAAATCTACGTAATCCCATCAATCGAAGTTTTATCAATGATGCAGGTGAAGATTGATCATGGTTCATTATAAATTATAGTCCGATCGTAAAAGATTTCAATTCCACCTAGGTATGCACCAGTGCTAGATAGTCGATATCAAAGGGGAACGTTTTTTGATATCTAAAACCCCCAGTCCCTACCAAACGTTCAGCTCATTTTTAGTCAATTTTGATTAGACTAACCAACGGTACTATCAAAATTGACAGAACTAGATGAAACGAAAAAACAACTGGGAGGGGGGGGGGGGGGNCTACCCCCCCCCCCCCCGCCAGTCGTTTTTTCTTTTCATCTAGTTCTGTCAATTTCGATAGTACCGTTGGTTAGCCTAATCAGTATTGACTAGAAATGAGCTGAAGGTTTGGTAGGGACTGAGGGTTTTAGATATCAAAAAGCGTTAATCTTTGATATCGACTATCTAGCACTGGTGCATACCTAATTCCATCGTATTACTTGTTCCTTTTCGTGCTCCTGTTGCAATCAACAAAATTTCAACCATCATTATTATAATCACTGTGGCTCGAAGTCGAGCCAACGCGAAAAAGCAGCAATCTTACAAGCAACATCTTCTTATTCAATTCAATAGATTTAAGCATCTGTTGATCGGTCCACTTGTCGTCATTGCCTTAAGTATGCCACAAGTCATCGTTTCGATTTTATCCGACTGCTTTCAATTATTAAGAGGCCCTCAGTTATTTCTTGTTGACTATTGCGTTTCTTTTGATTCACCTATAGTTGTTGTTGCGATTTTTGCTGTTTCTTCAGAAATTTACCAGAAAGAACTTGCTTTTACAATAAAGTTCATGCATAGTAAATTGTTTAAATGCTAGACTGAAATTCAGTTAGTTTTGCTTAATATTATCAGTGTTACAGAATAAATCAGTAGGAAGGAGTTTATTCCTTTACTCATAAAATGAAATTTGATGTCAACCAAAGGTGAAGTAAACATTTTCAAGTAGTCGACCATTTCGACTTCATCTGTAAAGCAGCATTATAAAGCAAATGAAATCTTATTCCATTTTAACTCTTTCAATCCCGTATGTCATCTCGTCGAGGATATGCGGATCGAAAAAGAAATATTTTGCGTTATTTCGTCATGGTAGACATCAAGAATCACGTGATATATTCAGAGGAAAATAAGTTCGCATGGCTACGAAGAACGAATCTATAAGCCAAATACATGTTCTAGATAACTGAACGCAAGAAACACATCTGTTTTACATAGCTGAACGCATGAGAGAGAGATTGAAGTAAGTTACCTGTTTTCGTGTTTCTGCAGAACGCAACAAAATGTTGGGATTGGAAGCGTTAACCCTGTTTACCTATTTTCTTCATCACTGACTGTTGTGATGGATAAAATATACACTGTAGCAAAGTTATAAACTTCTCCCATATATAGACAAGTATTAATTTCACATAGATGACACATGACATAGATCTGTTGATGGTATGCATACCTAAGAATATTCAACTATGCTGTTTAATCTTATAGTGTAATAATCCTATGCTCTTAACTGATAACTATGATTTTAATTGTTTTCCTACACTGAGGGGGGGGGGTACAGGTCTACGTGTTGATCTTCTCATTGAATTCAGACATCCAGACGCTCACGTCCTCACACTTACTTTTTTGTTTCAACTAAACAACCTAATACGATGTCAGAAACAGGTTTTCCTAAGCCGCCCCCCCCCCCCCTCCTATAATAGAAGACCTCGGATCTTCTATTACATTGTAGCGTACAAATTTATAAGGGCAGTCTTCTATTATGAGTGGTCTTCTAATATGTTTAGGTACTTATATAGAATCATATACAGTAATTATACTTTATTAAGATATAATTTAGTTAATTTAGTTCCCGATGTTCATATTTTAAATACAAAGTAAAAGTACGAAATCAAAATAGAAATAGAACAAAAGCAAAAGCAAAAATATACTAGAAATTAAATTCAACTTTCGATAAACTGATTTAAACTGAGCTGTTTTAGTTTGTTGTTGTTGATGCCGGTTAATAAATCCGGGTTCTTATTTATTTCTTCGATCATCGTTTCTTTTGGGCTATATTCGCTCTCCTCATTGCTATCATCATTAACTATCGAATAAGTTACTGTTGATGGATAGAAAGTAAATCCGTGTAAAGTTCGAATAGAAACAGGAGATTGATCGACCTTTCTATAACCAATATCAGTAAAAGCACGTTCAAAATAGACACTTTTTTGAGTTCGAATCCATGCCATTGAAATCAAACGAGCACATACAATTCTTTGCTGTTTAGATGTTAACCTAATTTTGCTACGTGAAGAATAAGGATGAATATGTTCATCAGCAGCTGCTTAATAATGATTCTTGAACGTTGAAAAAACTGACATATCAAGAACTTGCAGATAATGTGTCCATCCCTTGGGAATAATAGATACTACTACATTTTTTTTCTTTAGTTTTGAATTATTTCTGGTTTTAAGTGAGAATTAGCTGATCGATAATGAAGAGTTTTGGATGGCCATCGTGCACCTTTAAGATAAGTATTAACTTTTATTCACATTATAAATTATAGTTTTTGTGAAATGCTTGAAGCAATGATGACATTCTTTAGTCAATAACGACTCGTAGTCAAAACAAAACTACATCTCATTACTTTTACAGATTTTCTTTCTATACTCAATTAATGTTCGCGTACCTTTTCTAGCCAAATTTTAATATGCATATCCATTCATTGTCAATTAATTACAGCTTTTGGTGTGAAAATAACATGTACATCTTTTGAATATTGTTGACGTTCATCAATGCCAACATGGCCTTTACCGTTGAAGAGAACAACTGGTTTCATTCGTTGATTTTCACTGAAAAAAGTTAATAGAACTGTACAGAATCGCTAAAATGATTAAACTAAACGGTAAAACATTCAGCATTTAATAATATTTACAGCTTATACTACAATAAAATTCACTAGCTTTTGAAATTCTACATTGAGATGTTTTATAAGAAGTAAATTATATGACTAGCAGAGATCATTTCACTTTTTCAAAGCAATAGTGAAAGAAAAAACATAGCTTCTCATAAAAATTTTATTCAGAAAGACTAGAAGTGGATATTATTTAAGATTTATTGCTTATTAGATTTGTTTCAGTCGAGTATAGATTCATACATGGTCTTTTTAGAAAGAAAAATAGTCAACAAAAGTATTCGACTTATAGCAAAACATCTACCATGAATCGGATACAACATGATAGATTACCTTGTTGCTAATGTATCAATTGATTTCATTACTTGTACCAGCATGATTAATAGATCTCTTTGCTAGATCACCAAAAGGTCCGCATGGTGTTTCATCCACGTTACAGACGGCATTAGTAGTAAATGCACTCATGGGACCACGTCGAATCAACCATAAACTAGCCCGGCGATTGAACATATAAAAAGAAGTAGTTAAACGATGAACTTCATCGATTGATATTTTATCTTGTCTTTTCGGCCGTTGCAATAATAAACTATTACGTTTCATAAAACGTAAATACCAGCTTGAGGATGGTAAACAATGATTTTATTCTTTAGTGATTCGACCACCTCCTTTTTCTAGATGACGAAAAGTTACTTTTTCTCTTCGAATATCAGCTGCAGCAAGAGATGTATTTTTGGGATCAGTTCTTCGCGACCGGTACCACGTCAAGAGTCGATGATCAAGATCAACATAAATGAGGTTTTTACCACCATCCTCTGGTCGTTTTCTTATAGCACTTAAAATATGAAAGACAAGATACTATTACCTTGAATTAGAATAAGACAAAAAAGAACCTTTTTTATTTTTGTACATCTTTACCAAATTTTCTTTGTTACGAATCCAATTTCTTCGTTGAGCAGTTGTACATCATTCCTTGTTGGCAGTTTTACGATTACTTCGATTTTTTTCATATGAAGCTATAGCATCGAGTTTTTCTTTAATCGTCCATTGACGTCTTTTACGTTTCTTACATTTTTCTTGAGTATCAGCATTTTTAAGTGACATTGTGGACAATACCACCTGTTGAGACTTAGTTAGTTCTTCAAAGTCAGACGAGGTTGAAGAAAATGATAAGAGGGGTGGTGGTTCAGGTCATTGAAAATCTTGATCATCATTAAATTCGGAGTTTAAATGAAGATATGTTGATAAAGGTACTAATTCATTTTCGTATTCATCAATGATTGACTTAACTTCGACACTTGAATCAACATCGGAACTTGTATAACCATCGAGATGTGAATCTTCCTCATCAGAAATAGATGCAAGATATTGGTCTTCCATATTTTATATATTTACTAATACATATTATGTATACAAATAAATTTGATTTTATTAATTGGTGTTCTCTATTTCTTACGTCATTTGTATCTTTCCCGTCCCTCTTGGTTTCGTTCTCGACGAAAATGCAATATCGTTGTGCATAGATAAGCTATTAATTTTCCTTCTCTCCTGTTCTAGTTTTTATTCTTCCATAAACAAAATTCTACAGTAGCTCAACGAAAATTACATAAGAAGGTTTAAAAGAACTTTTTACAAGACGCGGATCTTCTATTACAAATTTCGCATCGCTTCTCTAGAATGGTCTTGTATTATAGGGGGCGGGGGTTACTTAAAATACAATCGAAAAAAATATTTAAAGAATGAAAATTCTCTCTTCGTCCTTCAACTTTTCGTATCAAGTCTATGACTAGCACTGCTATTTATTCTAATGCATATGGTATCAAACGAATGAAAGCTCCACTAAAATAAATCGATATTATTTTTCTCTTAGTTGCAAATATAATTAACTTACTGTTTTCCTCTCTCGTTTCTTGTAATTGGAAGACCTCCAAATATCAATTTGGTTTAGAAGCTGTAAAAAGGAAGTCAATTAAAGATTTTTCTTTGAAAACGCTATAGGAATATAGTTTTTTCATGCCTTCATCCTGTATTTGAAGGACGTATATTGATATTATATTTAACAAGTTGTTTTGGTTCCTATTTTTTGATACATTATTGCCCTTGAAGTGAGTCACTTATACTTGGAAGTACATACATCTGGTGGTAATACATTCCAGATAGCTGATGTGATGGACTAAAAACGTTTGAGTGTATGCACTTTATACAGAATGTTAAAAATGTGAGGTCTTTCTACCATTTGAGCAAAACTGTTTTACGGCATATTATTCATTTCAATCGTGGCTGTCCATGGAGCACGTTCATTCGGTTTTCGAGTGAAATAATTCAATTAAATACAAGTGGACAAACTTTTACTGATTTTTGGCACGAAGGACGTGTCAGACTCAGATGCATTGATAAAATAGGAGTAGTAAGGGTCAAAAACAGTTTGCTTGAAGTGAATAGAGAGTATATGAAAAATTTGCTCGTCAACGTCAATAAAACGAAGCTAGTAAATTTTTCACGATGAAATTTATATTGATTCTACTGAATACTTTAATTATTAGTAAGACTAAATTTAGTGTTAACTTGAATTTTTGAAGACAATCACTAAATCTGATGGTAAAATCACAGAGAAAAAATTATGCATAGTCAATTTCTCAATGTTTGATTCATAATATAATTTTCACTTACATAACACGATACAGATGTATAGACAATTACGAACTTATGTTATGCTGACATACATCCCACTGGATTACTCTATCAAGATCTATCACGCGAAAGTTACACGTAATCTTAGTTCTTTGCTGAACCCACATTCACATCTTACATTAATCCTGATGGAAAAAGTAACATCTAATTGAAAACGTTCGTAAACGTTACATTGAAATAGCTCAAGTCAGAAACTTCACAGTTCCGTTTTTAAACACACCGTTTAATATAGCGTCTAAAACCGTTTACACTTTTTGCGCAACTTACAAATAAAGTTCTAAATGACGCAGCAAATAATACCTGCTCACCTGTTGTATCATTGACGTAGAAGGCGAAGCCTAAGCAAGAAACTTCTGTTTTTCTTATGACTATTACCTTTGCACTTGTGTTAAGCCCAATGACAGGTAGCCATTTTCAAGGAAATGCATTTGAAAATTGAAAAATTCCAAGTGATAGAACACCACTTTCTGATAAACATATATAAAGATACTGGAACGTATTAATATTCTTTCAGAGACAACAGCACTTAAATACGCACATATTTAAAGGTAAGTTAATAACAAATAAGCACTCAACGCAACTCAACATTCTGACTGCATCAATTAGTTCATTCTTACCAATCAGATTCTGATCGTTCATCAATATTTTATTGGTTTTCTGATCTTTAAAGGAAGTTACAAACGACCTACCCAGAGAAGAGCTTGAGAAAAGTAGTTGAACGCTTTTTCGTTATGCGAGAAAAATCAAAGTCGGTTATTATCACTTCTGGAAAACGTGTGAAGAAACTTTAAAAGCGGTTTATCTGTTGAATGAAGGCCTTTAAAGTATTTTTGCCGATGAATTGACGTGTTTCTCCAACAAATATTATGAGAATACAAGACTTATTTATACGCAGGATTTACACAAATAAAAAACGCCATCTTTTACGAAAATATATCGCCATTATAACTACAGAAAATGGAAATGAGTTTTAAGTTAGACACATTGATAAGAAGCTCATGTTGCACTCGTAATATGTTTCTGTCACAAGTAGGTGAATAAATTCTATTATGTGGACCATTAATATACGATCAAATTACCTTCCATTCTAAAAGGTTAAATCGAAAAAACTAAAAATCATCAAGTTTGCACTATGATCAATATTGCCATAGTCAGCCCTCCGGAAGAAAAATGATTCAGTGCTAGGAGACGCCTCCGTCTCGATATGGGTTACCGATACACAGTAGTCTCGAATTACATCATCTAATTTTTCGAAACCTTGAGTAAAAGATAATGGTACCTTTAATAATGATGGACGCAGCTCATATTTTATTTCTGTGTGAAAACTTCATATTGTGTTTAGGAACAACGAATATTTGTACTGGAAATGAATGAATGCAAATTGAATATTAAATTTGTTCACTGCATTCAACAACAAATTCAATTTTCTCCGGTATTTCCTTTTTTTAATTCCAGTAAATTTTCTGAAACTCATACTATGCTATCTTCATGTCAGCAAGAATACCATACACGCATCAGTGGTATTGATGTGGCAGAGCTTCAAAAGGCTATTGAATCTAATAGGCACTGTAAAATCTACATGGTAATCTACTCTCCTGGTTGCATCAATGGATTATCGAACGAGCTCAGGTCACGTGAGATTGAGACGATTTTCGTGGTCAATCAAAATATGGATCCATTGATCGATGTCGCTGATGTCATACAAGGTAAAATTGTGCAGATCCAAGATAACAATGAGCTGCTGGAGAAAATCGACGGGGTCATACGACTCGGCTATGTTAAAAATTTTGTGCATTATTGGGAACGCGGTGATAAAGTCATTGCCAGACAGTGGCTTGACCAAAGGACATAATACATTACTCGATAGCGAATGAGTAAGAACACTACTTTTACTCTCTATTTTCATCCTAATCTAGAGTATTGACTTGTTTTCATGATATTTATAATCCTTAAATAAATGATATACGGTTATACTATTCTATCTTTGTTTTAGATGAGCACAGTTATTCGGGTGTGTGGGTGTGGCTATAAATTAGAAAATATCTAAGCCACAGTCAGAGTCCCACTCACATCCTACATCAAAATCTAAAGGGTACGACATGAATAGAAGAAATAAATGTTTCAAATTTGTAAAACATTATTTATGAATCAAGGGAATTTACCAAGATCGAACAGAAACGGTTGTAATCGACTGTATACGGAGAAATAGGGAGAAATACACGGTCCTCTATTACACTCTTATATCTACGCGTAGTTTACGAAGAAATACGGTTATAAACAGACGAATAAACAGTAGTTTGCGATCGCCGTATATATAGACCGTGTAAAATATCCGATTTACCGCTTATATGGCCTGTTACGATCATATTTTTTAGTACAAGGTCGTTTACAGCTGTGTATCAAGTCCATAGTCATCAACCTGGCTATTTGATTTTCACATAAAAAATAACGACATTGAGAAGTTTTTAAGAACAACGAAGAATAAATTATTGTCAATTAATATTATTTTTTTGTATGAGAATAAAAGAAATTGAAAATAATGTTTTCAGTAAGATATAAAATAAAAGCTGTCAATAATGTCGGAACAATATAAACAGAACTAACATGAATATTTTTAATACAGTATTATGATATTGTTTACGAAATCTCTTATATATGTTTTAAATAAAGCATAATTCTTTTCGAAAAACCATCGCATTAAATGGTAATACATTTGAATAGGGGTTAAAAGATATATCGAACATCAAACTGAAATTGAAATGTTATTAAATAAACAACCGGCAAATGCAATTAGTGAATGTTAGTATCGCAGGTCTCAAGCCTTGTCATTTCTTGAGAAACCGAGTCAGAATCTTTACGGATCTTTGATCTCCAAAATCTTACCAAGTTTTCTTCAGGGCCATGCTTTGAATCCTAAAAGTTAAGGTCTTTAAGATTTTTCAAAATGAAACAGGAATGTATTCAGGATTTCTTCAAGTTCCTGGTTAGATGTTCTTCTGAGTTGAGAATGCAGGATCCTCGTGGGATTTACTAAAGATCCTATTAAAGATTCTCTCGAAATTAATAAAGAGAATTCTGGCTAGATTTTATCAAGTTCTTGTGGAGATCTTGGTCAAATCTTCCTATCAGAATCCTATCAGGAGTGATGGTCACATCAGACGAGGATCTCAAAAAGAAAATAAAAAAATCAATCACTACATCAAACTGGGTAACCTTGAAAATTTTCAATCAGGGTCTTCAGAACTTATCAAGAATACATGTTTTCAGATTGCGCAAGACAATATCAATGCCAATCATGATGTTGATAAGAAAATACTAGCATTTAGCAAAAATTTTTGCAAGTTTTTATTGGATCTACTAAGCTGTGTTCATTTCTTCAGAAAACCTAGAAGGATCTTTCAAAATCACAAATTTCAAGAATCCTATCAAGTTTTATTCAGGATTCTACACAGGAGTGCTCAAGTTCTTGCTCGAATTATTTTCCTAATTTGAGTTCGTAGGACCCTGCTAAGATTTATTGTCATTCGTATGCAGGATTCTGAAAAAAGTCATTGAGAGGGTTTCTTCAACATTTCATTAGGTTTGAGTCAAGATTTTTTCTAGATGCTAAGTACAAGGATACTGCCAGAATTTCAGTCACACCAGACAAGAATCATACCTGGAATAAAGCACGATTATCCAGAATACCCAATTAAGAGGTCCTGATAAACTTTGATCAAAATCCTGAGCGGAGCTGTTCAAGAACAGGCATTTCGGATACTTGAAAAAAATACAAGTATGATCAGGATCTTGATAACAAATTACAAACAACCAGTTAAGATCTTTTCAGGTTTGTTTAGAGACTTTTCAAAAATTAACTTTCAAGATCCTGTCAGGAATCTTAGAAGGATAAATGAAATGGTTTCCTCACATTTTCAATTATTTTCAGGTCAAGATCCATTGAAGGTTTTTAAGTTTGTAGATAACAGAATTTTTATTTCAGTGTTGAATAAAATCGCGACTAGGAGTTGCACTTTAACTTTACCTTTAGTTAAAAGTTAAAGTGAATTTTCTCTTTTATATTTATCACTACCCATACTGGTTGATTGATTCGCGCTAGACCCTCTGCAACCTATTAGACGACAAAAAAATGAAAATTAAAGCAATTTAAAACGACTTTAAATAACTCTATACTTTAATCTTAAAGTTTAAAGTTGTTTAAATTTCCGTGAAACTAGTTTATGCTTTCACTTTTTTATGTCTCATATGTTGCAGAGATTCTAGTGAGCACCAATCAACCTGCCCGGACAGTGATAAGTATCAAAAAAAGAAAATTCAATTCAACTTTAACACTTTAATTAAAGTGTCTTAAAGTTAAAGTGCCAGCCATAATCGTAACAACAATAAAAACAATAATCTGTCGACACTCTATTGGAAGTTTTTTTGGAATCCAACAAAAGTCTGTGAACTAAATTAGCTGCTTGCATTTTAATCTTGATCTTGAGTTAATTCTTTTCATTAAAGAAATTAGAACGAATATTAATTATCTTAGATAGAGTTTTCTAAATACCTTTGACGCTTTATTAAAACGGTCATGAAAATCAAAGCATAGCAATGAATTATTTATTTCATCCTATCAAGAAAAGAGAATAGAAAATCACTAAATTACGGTGTTAATTTTAATTTAGTCATCATAATTTTTTTTAAGTAGATAGTTTTAGTCACCAGTAAATATTTTGGCAGAAAATGCTTTTGCTTCATTTACAACCGGAAAAAATTTCAAATATATTTTAGCAATCGAATCGAAGTATGAATATGTAAAACGATATTGTATTTTCAGGATTTTTTTTTGAGATACTTCGGATTCACAAAAAATTTCAGATAGAAGTTTAAATTAAATTCAGAAATTAAAATTTAGGACGCTGAAGTAATATATAATGGTATGATAGATCCAACTGAGCATGCTGATCGATATGTAAATTGAAAGTCTAGAGATTTATACTCTGTGTGTTCATTTGTCTTCTATTATAATTTGAAAATCTTTCCTAGATCCTGCCAAGATACTGATGGAATACGGAAAGAAACCCAGTAAAATCCTACAAATATGCGGTCAAGTTATCCGATAACAAATTCGAGCATAACTAGTCAAAATCTTGAAGATGTGATCAGAAATACAACTTTTTCGAATTATGAATTATTGAAATTCTGACAAGATCCTGCATTTCCGTGACTACAGGCTTCCTTCAGAAATTAGTAGTTTCCACAGAAAACAACAGCAAATCCTTGCAGGATCCTTGGTCATATCTGTCAAGAATCTGGCAATTAAACAACAAATATTTTGCCAGGGATTGCCGAGAAATGAGTTAAATTTTTTCAATATCAACTTTACTACCAATCATTATTAAACTACGCTTAAGTGCTACTTTTGATGTGTGTAAAAACATGATGTGATCGTTTGCATTACCAAATACTGGCATATTATGAGTTTCGGTTAAACTTACTGTACTTCCATTCACAGTTTTAAATGAACAAAATTATCCCAAAACAAGAAAAAACAAAATCTCAAATCAGATGAAATTAAATTAATATTAAAATAACCTCCCATCTGATAAAATCCGGAAGAAAAAAGCAGTTTATCACATTTTCACCTGGATGGGTACCTGCTTCCATTACATTTTACCGCGATTTACCACACACTTAATTTGATTAACCAGTTCGTCAAGAATCTTTGACAACTAGTTGCTCCGAATCATCGATTTTGCTATTTTAAACGTCTTTTTCATGTAGCCTCCCATGTTATAGAAATGTCTAAAACCACAGCTGGTTTGCTACTGGTTTATCAATCAGCTTCTCGGCTACCATTAATGCATTTTATCGCTGTAAACTGCCGCTTTTGATGAATACCACGACTGATCGCTAAAAATGGACCGATACTCACGGCATGGGCTATTTTAGTTGGTTCATTATACATCATTAAAACAGTTTCATTTTCAATAAAAATATTTCTTTCAGGACAAATGCACAAAATTCAGTCACGAACTTTTAAATTGCGAACAGAAAGCTTTTCAGATTTAAAAAAATGTCTTGAACTTGACTGGAAAAACACGCATAATCTATAAATTGGAAACATTGATTTTAAAAATTTTCAGTCTATCGTAATTCAAATGAAAGAATGAACTTAATTGCTTTAATATTCAAGATAGTGAATTAAATCATAAGATTTACCTCTGCCAAACACTATCGTGAACAATTTTATCATGCTATTTTTATTCTACCCCATATTTTTCTATAGAATCAAACAATAATTCTACCAAAAATAGAAGACTAACAATCTTCTTTATTAGTTGGAGTCATAGATAGATGGGTAAGTCTGGGTGTGCATCAAAAAGTATCAAAGCTACAGTCAAACCCACACCCTGCCATCATCCGATATTTTAGGAGTTTATGGTATTACCTGGTGGCAAATATTATGCCAAACAAACGTACTTGTATACGAGCGTATTGAATTTTTTTATTGCGACTCACTTTCGTAGACGAAACTGTGTTTCTGCGAAAAACGTATTCCTTTGCTAAAAAGATCAAGCTCAAGATTTTGAGAAATCGACCGATATTTTATAAATTTTGATTCCTCGACCGAGAATAACTTTAATCAATCGTCACACATCGTACCTATCCATACAGGCATAGAAACACATGCATATAGAAGACAGTTTATGTGGAATGACTGTCTCTTTGGTTGAGGGAATCATTTTCAGTTTTGAGTCACTTTCCGACAATTTATAAGCCGATTGGATCCAGCCATTCAAGAAGTTTTTGATACACTAGAGTGTTCTAAAGAGTTTTCTTCCTTGAATCTATCACATCAACGTCTATTCGTTCATCGGAGTCCCTTCGGAATGCCATCTTTGACTAGTTACATTTGTATTTAACTTTATTTTCTAAATATCATTCACATATTTTTTACAATTAACCGATTTAGATTGCAATTATTTCCATAAAGTGCTGGATTAATAAGAAAAAAATTGAGATGAAAATTTTCAAATAAAACAGTTTTTCGTGACGCGTTTCCTATTTATGTAGACTTCGCAGGT
The DNA here is from genome assembly GCA_900239685.1 of Rotaria macrura. Classification (NCBI taxonomy): domain Eukaryota; kingdom Metazoa; phylum Rotifera; class Eurotatoria; order Philodinida; family Philodinidae; genus Rotaria; species Rotaria macrura. The sequence goes on along the minus strand of OENT01000410.1, from coordinate 85,754 downwards.
CTCTCTCGACAATCTACGTTGAATTATCATTCTTGTTCAACAAAATCTTAGTTGAATATTCGCAACACACATACTCTGTCATGTCTCCATCTTTCCCACCATCATTTATAGTTAGGTATGAGCGATTCTGATCTTAAAAAAACCACACTTAGCGATTCCGATACGATTCTAAAAAAACTGAAATCAATTTGAATACGATTGTGATTTCAAAAAAAGCTGATTTTGTACATGCCAATTTTCATTGAGATGTGAATATCAGAGCCTAGTCGTTCGCGATGTCTATTACAAAAGACAATTACAGATAGCCAATCTCGTATTAAGCTCACTCAAATAAACTTCATCCCCTTTTATCTGGAATATGTCCCAGTAGTACTTTGCCTGCTTTCACAGGAAGTATTAAATTATTGGTGAGAGTACTGTTGATTGAAAATTGAAAAAACTCGGACTATTATGAAACCTTGCATTGATAAAGTATACTGTATTGACGCTTCTGAAATATCAGTTGGAGCAAGGGGTTAGTTGCTCAATCGTAACGAAGGAGAATTGAACACAGAAGACGTATGCAAAAAGAGTTCGTCTACCTAGTTCACGTCTAGACATGAAATTTAAGAATGCATAACAGTTGTATTTGAAAAATATCTATTGTTGGCTATAAATAGGACATGCCAAACTGCTATTACAAAATTTAGGCACGAAAAGCAGCTTATGCAGTGACATTTCAACAACACAAACAAAATTCTGCGACGCCTAGATATTTTGATGCATCTGAATACTGAAGAGCTGAAGGAAAAAATGCTCCAAGAGTGACACTGATGTCCAGAAAATATCTGCTTTTTCTAAATCCTAGCAGCAGAAACCTTATTGAAAGAAAGAAACATAGGTGAGCATCTTATTAGCTGAATTCTCAGAACCGAGAAACCTGATAGAACAAAAGCCTATTCGGAAAAAAATGATAATGGCTGACAGTTAGATTGAAATTATAGCCTTCTTCCATTGCTTATTCGACGTTCCAGGCATATATCGCCGCATCTTATTCCATATAAGCGCGCATACAAACGTATTTTTGTCCATATGCTATCAATTTCAGTTTACAGAACTTATAATTAGTCTCATTTTTTTAAACTGCTGTTAACTATTCTTTCCTACCCTACACTAATCTAAATTAAGTCTAACTGTTATTAAATTCATCTTAACTACAAGTTTGGAAATTCGGACAGTCCATAAATGATTCGGATTTCTGCTCATCAAGTGGCCTACAACAAATTTTCATCAAAGGACCCAAAAGGCTTAAAACAAAAAAGCTGATTTCTGATTGGTCGGTATCCTAGCCAAACGAAAGGTCTTCTGTGAAATCTGACCTCAGACTCAGACTCTTGATTCTAGATAACCTATAGCAATGTTCCATCAAAAGGCGGGAAAATCTTAAAATGGGAAAACTCCTTTTTGCTTTGTCTGGTGTCACGTATTACGTTTGTGTAGAAGACAATTCGTATCCAAGGTCAATAATATGTTTTATTGACTTCAAAGAGAATAGAAACAATGAAGGAAAGAGATGAAAAGAAACGAGCAAGGGTTCTAGTTGTAACTGACTTTACAAAGAAAGACATGTATATATATAGGGAGAGAGAGAGAGATGTATATAGGAATGTATAACTATATGTCAAGATGACTCATGCAACGAAGTCAAAACAGAAAGAATGTATTACAATAGAAATATGGTCACTACATCACATCGGGTTTCTGGCCAAACGAAGCTTAGATCCTATAGCTGACTTTCGATTCAGACTCCTGGATCCTGAAACTTATAGCAAATTTTCATCAAAAGACCATAAAGTCGAAAAGTAAACTAAAATTTTATGGTGTTTTTAGCTTTGCTCATACAAACAAACTAAGTATGCACCAGTGCCAGTTATGAATTGAGTGATACTGACACCCAGTCCTACTTGGTAAATGACCTAGTCGGACTGGGTGTCAGTATCACTCAATTCATAATCACATAAATAGGGATACTCTTTGTATTTAAGTTTAAGGTATAAAGAGTTAGAATTGCATGAGATATACATGAATATCTAATTCACTAGGTGCCAGTCTGACTAGGTATTTGTTTAAATGATCAATTGACTCAATCAATAGTTATTAACTTGATTTTGCCAATACATTATATTATCTAATCTTGAAAATAAGTTGAGTTATAAAAATACCCAGTCGGACTGGTACCCAATTAACTGGCACTAGTGCATACCAAATACAAACGAGTTTCAGCCTTTTTACAGATGAATAGGGGTGTGCGGTGTGGGTATACTGATTACCAGTGTCACCGAGGCACTGTTGCAATGACACTGATCCCATTGACCTCAATTTACGCCTAAAAGTACAATATTTCGCATGCAGATTGTAGTCAACAGAAATTAGGATCGATGTGAGTGGTGCTACACTGACCTCAGTTTCACCATCCACACTGTCAGTATTACACCGTTCAGTGCAAAACTGCACATCCCTACATAGGAACTTTCCCCATAGCCAACGGAATATTCTAAGCCAAATAGATTTAAGCGAGATATTCTTAAAGTCGATTCAAGTTGGTTCAATTTTGTGATTAATTATTTAGATTATATCTATGACAGAGTAGATTTTAATGTATTATTCAATTAAGGGATTATATTCGATTGAATTATTATTCGATTCTTTGGATTCTTCCAACTAGCACACATTTTAATCTATCATTTTTACAATCGGTTGAACTTCATTAGATTTTCAATTGACTATGTAAATCATCTCAAATAGAGTAGATTCTAACGCATGATTCCTGCCGTTAATCATGCTCGATTTGTTTTTTAATCGATTATTCAAATTATGCCAAATAGAACAAGTTTTAATATATTTTTTTCAATGTTTTTTACCATATTGGACGTCTGATCTATTATTCAGATTATTCTAGAAAAAATAGATTTCAATGAATTATTTGACCAATCGAATAGGATCCACTGCCGAATATACCTGTCTGACTAGCTGGCAATGGTCAACCCCTTGCCAAAATGTTGTCCATTTTTTTTTCTCGGTAAAAGTGAAAACAAAAAGAGTTGCATTACCTTAAATAGTCTTCGAAAACTGTATTTATCATGATTGATGCCCCCTCCCTCACTGATTTTCTAGATCCGTCACTGATAGGATTGGCTTGGTTTACAATTTACTGGGGAAATCTTTTGTTGATAAATAGATTTTACTTAATTATCATCAGTGAAAATCTATTCCGATTTATTCTTTAAATTAGTTTACTATGAAAGTGGTATACACGTATATAGTCGACTTCTTGCAAGTATTGTTTGACAAATGAAATTTAATCTGATTCTTTACTCGTATTGTTTACATTGCTGAGATCCCATCATCATCGAAACTGGTTACTTTTTTTCTGAAGATCGAGTGCTATCTTCGTGAATAATCAATGCATATGAGTCAAGCGACGCCTTTTCGACAGAATTAAGTGCTTAGTTGCGAAGTAGGAAAATATGTAAATAAAAAGCAGGTCATTTAAAGTTTCCCACTTGCAAAACACTAACTCCTTAAATGAAAGGAACACAACATTAGTTATTCGATTGCAGTAGCGATTTATTGCATTCTTTTAGCTAAAAGGAGTAAATTACTTGTTAAAACATATATTCCTGATACTTCGCATTAAATAGTTACTGATGGGGAATAAGACAGCTTAAATTTCAGTCACTAAATTCAACGTCGCACTATTTCTCTGAAGAGATCAAAGTACGGCACAATGCGATCATGCTACACAAAACTGTAACCCCTGAGGGAGAGATACATGAAGTTTCAAAGCAGCCAATATGCTATACGTAATTGCATCGACATGAAAAAAATCGATTACAGTAGTCGATAAATAAATGAATCGTGCTGGCGAATACTACTGCTAACGAAAGGCTTATTTCTATGGCATAAACGATTTTTGTATTCAAATTTTGTATAGGCAAAAATATGAACACATAAACAAAACTAACTCAACAGATGAAGTAAAAAAATAGATAGACAAATGAAATTAAGTCTTTATTTCCTACTATTTCTAATTTAAAAAGATATTGATAGAAGGCGAACGATTGATTTCTGCATTTTTGCAACACAGACGATAAAGAAAAATAGAGAGGGGAATAGAGTTTTATTCTTAGGCAATATGATTGAATAGATCCAGCAACAGTTCCTCACGATCGTTCTTTCAAGAATTATTACATTTAATTTTTCTGTAAACTGGAAAAGTGTTACCATACGAAATCATTTCTAGCAATGCATTTGATACGTTTTTGTGCATTTTTGAAAATTCTACATGCGTTGAAAATGATTACTAAAATTCTAAGTATCTTATTTAAGATCTTGAAAATCTCATGCTAAACCGTAATAGGATCTGAATTTCGTTGCGAATTTCTGAACTTATTCAGCTCCGTACTGTGTACAAAATTCTTTAAGATTCATAGCCCACACGAAACTGCCTATCACTCCGTCAAGATGCCGTTTATTATATTCAGATGATAGAGGAATAAGCAAAATGAAGAGAATGAATGGTGTATTGATACTTTTCGCATTTAAAAACTTATTCATGAGATATTTTTTAGGGTGGAAGCTCGAGACAAGTCCAAACCGTTCAATTTGAAATTGATCATTTTTATAGATTCCGTTGTTTAATTAAAACCTGATTAAAATAATATTCTTTTACCATTAGTTTACGCTACGAAAACTTTGCTGATTTCGTAGCGAAGAGTAACAAGAGACTACTAATATTTGATGAAAAACTAGCCATTATTTATGCAGTTGCTCCTTAAAATGAATGACTCACAAAATATCGCCCTTTTAAGAAAAAGTAAGAGAAAATTTACGCTAGTTTGAACTAATCAACTCCTCTCCCCGTAACTGATTTATGTTTGGTTTTCTCCTTCCATCTACGGTATAAATTGAATCAATAATACAAGAACGAAACACACAAATGCCTGCAATTGTATATGACCCTGATATGAAACATGATCACGATTTACTCAAGAAATATCGTGAAGCAGATCTTATGAAGGCATTTCAACCTGGACAGAAATATGCCGTCTTCGTCTGCTGTGAAGATTATCAAGCTATAATCGATAGGATTCATGCGATACCTGAGGTGATTAAAATAGCTGTCTGCAATAATCATTGTTCTGGGCCTCTTGATGTTCGATGGTTGGCACAACCTGAAAAAGTATTAAAAGTTAAAGACCCTATCTCTTGGATGCCATTTGTTCTCGTTTACACATTGTCACCAGTGGGCAATGATGATCAAAATCAGAAACGTTCGCAAGAAAAGTTAATGGTCGACGATTTTTGTCGACGATTACTCGATGAAGTACCCAGTGGGATACAAGTCACCCATGAACCACTCGATTATAGCAATGTAGCCGATGATAGTGATTCATTGTCTTGATAATGATAATGGCGATGTTTGAAGTGCTAGTCATGATGATAATTGTTTTGCAAGCTATGCTTTTCTAATCCAATCAATAGATCACTTTTAATTTGCATTTAATCATGATGATAAAATAAAACTAGAATCTGCGAAAGATCAGAAATCGTCATCTCTTCTCCGGAATAGAACCCTTCAGCATATTTCAAACAAAAATAAATAAGAGTTTTTTCAACTAGGAAACATCAGAAAAATCCATCGACCTAGACGATAGCAAAGTTAGGAATTTAGTAAACTAACAAAACATAGAAAACCCAATCTGGACACTGCAAAACTTTCCAATAGATTCCTCGACAATTTTCTGATAATTATAAATCATGAAAACGAACAGCTCTATTTATAATGTCCAGAACAAAATATATTCCATATCTCCAGAAAAGAACAAAATAATATTGTGTGGGAGAGGGCATGTTATTACTGTGAATGAAGTGAGTACCTACCGACACCCTTTGGGACACATAAAAGTGTGACACGAAGTGCCCGTTGCAACACATTTTGTGCAGCAAGAGCACCACGAATGCAGCATATTCTGAAAGTACTGTCCGAATCTATCGAACAGCACATTTTTCATTGTTTTTTTTTGAAAGCATGCTATCACATCTTTTTAATTTGCTTCCATTGAGGTATTCCTGTTTTAAATAACACAAGCAACTCAGATCTTGGAATTTTATTGGCTTTGAGTTGGCTGGATTTCTATCAGACCACCTCAGGTAGTCCTCTCTCGATCATCGATTGAGATCAGCACGTTCTCAAATCATGATTAATCGAGAAATAGTTTTGAAAATTTGCTTTGAAAACCTAGGTTCCTTATGTTCAATCATGTTGCGCATAAACACCTGTATATGCACGCTAAAAAAGTGAATGACTAGTTAACCGACAGAATGCGAAGCATCCTACTTGCGACACATTTTCATGTTATATGTCATAAAACAAAAACTATCAACACATAAGTACAACCTTTTTTATCTGAGTCTGCATTCGAGTTTATTTCCAGTGCCCCGATGACGTAGGATGATTTAAATCGTTCATACATCAGACGTGATAAGCATTTATCTTTCATGATTTGATAACACTCATTTGCCATGATTTGCAAGTATTTGTCTATCGTGCTCAGCATTATTTTACATATCAGGCTTTACAATGGGAGAAGGGGCAAAGTGAGAATCATTTAAATTCTCTTGATTTAAATGCATTGATTTGATATATCTTGAATAGGGCACTCTGCAGAAATACACCGCTCTTGAATAAATCTATTCAACATGAGATCAGTTGAAAACATCGAAATCTTATCTTGTTAAGGTGATTTTTTCATAGATCATAACATAACAGAGTATATGAAAGCTTGGGATGCATCAACACCAGTTTACTAGACCACCAGTATAACTAGTTATCAGTATACGGTAAACTAGTATTTACTGATGACCAGTAATATACTGGTGTGGGTGTGGGTGTGAGTCGGTGTGCTCATATATGTGTCTGCACATTTGTAATACCACCCGCACCCACTCTATCACTAGAAGATTGTGCAGCATAAAGACCCATGATATGCGAATATACTGATAACTTCGCTATATGTTCTTTCGAAGTTTATTCATTCTCATTATTTTCCATTTGTTCGTTTAGGATTTGGTCCAGAACTTTTCCCTCGTTCAAAGAGCCCATTTGACGCTAATTAAGCTCATTTTTTGACAAACACAATCTTTGTCCAAGGAGTCAAAATAGGGTATCATAGATACGAGTTTATAAGAATCTTATAACTTTGGAAATATATTGAATTTGGCAGCAAAAGATTCACTGTGCAATTCTGCATCGGCTAATATTTTGTTTATTTATTCGCAATCACCTTAAAAGCATTCTTTAATTATCGTACTACTTTTCATCCTCTTATGTCGATTCTGAATGTATTGACAATGAATCGATAAATCAGTTTTTATATGTTAATCGACAAGCTAAGTTGTATTTGTTGATTCTACATCCCTTCCTTTATTGACTGTGTTTGGTGCTTTGGCAAAAGAAATTTTTTTCACTAACATATTCCATCTCAAAACGGTTGTTTTTATGGTACGCAAATACGTAGAAAAACGTTGGCTCTTATAACTTAATCATTTCGAGTTTCGCCGAAATTCTGAATAGACGGTTTCATAGAGCAAATTTTACTCTACCAAAGTCACCGTACCATTGAACATGGGAATATGGCCATTTTGAGTTTCTAAGGATTAATTGTCAGCACTAGCATTCACCAAAGATTTTCGCAAAACTCAAAAGGCAACTTGTGTAAGAGGCAGAAAAGACTACAATAAAAATTTGGGAGTTATTGTGCCTGATCTTTAGAAATAAGAATACATAATTAGAACAGATTTTTGTTGAACTCATTCTAAATGGTCGATAGCACAAGATTAGGTAATTTTTTATTCTTTTGCAAAACGTGTAACAGTAATATCTCTACGAAGAAATATTTGTTGAAGTTGACATTTTAACCGTCACCGTAACTCATCGAGTTCTACAAGATGATAATGGAATTAGTCTATTCCAAAGACCTGTCTGTTTTCGTGGGAGAAATACCATGGAACAGAGTATACTGCCGCCCCTGTGTTTCTTAAACTGTTGACCTTTGGTAATTTAAGTTATGAAAAATAATATCTCTATATTTTGTGTTTACGTTGAATGCTTGTGTAATGTCTTTTACTAAATTCGGGAGTTGAGTGTTCTAAAGTGTAAGGATAACTTTTTCTGAAAATTTCGTGTGCTTCATGATAATTTTGTGATCTTATGCAAACCATCAGAGGATGTCGTGCAAATTTTGAAGATGTAGCCGATAGGATTGTTAAAATTCTTACCGCCGATTGCCGTTCGTATTCTGTTTTGATTTGCTTGAAAAAATTTACCTCCTAACTGGTTAATGTATTTCGTTCGTTTTTTCTATTTATCTCTACAATTTTTCTTCTGGTTTCATTTCTGTTTTTTTTCCGATATTGTTCAGATACTCTATATCGCGTCTAATCTGAATGGGAGAATGTGCTTATGTTGATGCAATGCCTCACTAGTCTTCGGTTGCTCTCTTCTCTTTATCTTTTTCTCTATTTTTTCTCTTGTTCCCATCTATTTCTCTCTCTATATATATTGTCTGGTGTACTGGAAAAATGTCGAACGTGAAAAATAAAAAAATAATCATGTCTCCAGTATATGGCGATTCTAATCACATTTAGTACATTGTTTTCCCTTATGATTTTACTAGTGTAGAAGTTTAGTCAGTATTGATAGGGATGACCAGCTATTGATAAAAATAAAATAAAAGAGTTAAACAAAGAATTATTATATAACTAAAGTTATACAGTCATGGCTGAAGCTTTCTTAATTTTAACTAGTGAGATTCAAGCAAAATCTCCAGCTATTTCACTTATAAATTCAAATAAAGAAAAACCTCTACCAGTTGGCGATGAATATACTTTTAAACTGAATAAAGCAACAGCAACTACTAATTATTGGATATGCACTATTAATGATTGTGCAGCTAAAGTGCATACTGATTTAATTAATCTATTAATGAAAAATGTTGGCAATCATAGTCATCTTCCAGAAAAAGAAAACCTTGAGGTTCGTGTAGTTCCTGAAAACATAACATTATTTATTTTGCAGTTTTTTTGTAATATTTCTCTCACTATTAACATTTCAACTAAATTTCATAGAATAAAACATGCACTATATATTTACAACTCTCTAAAATATGAATTAACAATGTTTCATGTCAATATCATTTTGTCGACAATTTTCCTTTCGATATTATGACGACCAACCTATTCTCTCTCCTAAATAAGCGCGTATTGGATGTAAAGTAGACGCATTCTGAACATTTGAAATAACTAATGAATATCATTGTCGATAGCAGCGGAAAATTGCCCAATCCAATTTGTCCTTACAGTGGATATAGCTGTTCTCTCGCCGATACACCCACACTGTTTTTCACTTTTCATCTTCCAACTTCTCTGCTCATCTTAGGCAGCATTGGAGTCATAGGCCGAATTCAAGACTTGTTGCCGAAATAGAAAAAAGGACACTAATAAGTATCGATTTAAACCGATGATAACATTATGAGAAACATTTAGGATTCATCTCGAAAACCCACATTTGATAGGCGGGACCGATTTGTCATATAAAAAAAGTTACTCATTCGCGTTTTCACCAATTCTGGTAGTTCTTGGTTATTCGCCACGTACTCATATACTTCTCTGGGTCGATCAAACAAATCTTTGCCGTTCCGATATCGATCGAGAATGTGTGCACGACTTCGAAATCGTTCCATGTTGTGCTCTGTGTGTGAGTACGATGCCATCTTCGAATGAACCAACGTAATGCGATCGAAACACCATGTGCAGTGATAACAACTGTTCGGAACCACTTGATATTTGAATCGTTCACTGCGTAACACATTTGCCGAAGGTAAAAAGGATCGTTTTGGCTCATAATTGACCCATGTAACAGTTGGTCCGAGCCAGCGAGACGTTTTATGGCGGAACTCGTAGGAATAGTAGTAGAAGTCACACTGAGCGACGAGAGATCGAAAAGGATTTGGTAATTGGCACCGTTGCAGTGATCGTATAAAACGAGCCTTCGGTATCTCGTCGAGATCCGAAGTAAGTAGCAGAAAACTCCTATAGTAAAATTAAAGCTAAAAGCTTGTTAGCGGAACCCATTTGTTGCTAAATTATGGAGCTCACATATCTTTAGTTTTACAATACTAATACAAAATACATTTTCTGATGCTGGCCCAGTTTTTGTTTTCCATTGTTGCTATTTCCTAGCTATTTTTCATTATTCGTTATTCCCTTTTCTTATTATAAACATGGAAATGAATGACAAATAAAGCTGTGATATATTACAATTATATAATGCTGGTTGTTAAGATCTATGAGAATCACTGTCTGTAATGGATGGGGTGGAAGGGTGAGGTGCATCAAAAGCGCAACCGTAAACTTTACTCTCTAAATTCTTCAAGAACATGAGAGTTCCACTAAGTTATGCTATTTTCTCGACAATTATGTCAATTTGTGATTGAAAGGTAGAGGAAAAGACAATCCGAGATTGCAGATACTCTCTGAACATGAACTGGATCGAAACTTTATAGACTCGTGACACATTGAAAGGTTGATTGCTGGGCTTGATGAAGATGAAGGCTACCAGAAGTCTAAATTTTGGATGTCAAGATGCTTTGAAGTTGGCTATGCAACCTTATTTCGTATTCTACTTTAGTATACTAAGATACTCGTATAATTAGTTCTCAAGTTTCTGCTTCCTCCTCGACAAAGAGAAAAATCAGAAATGATTAATTCTGTTATGAGTCTAGTTGATGTATTCTCCCAGATGTCTATATATCATGGATCCAGCATTCGTTGCCCTAGTTGAGGGTGGGATATTCTAATACCCTACCGTCAGGTATCTAAAAAACTTGTTTGTTCGATGCTCAGTTTTAACTCTCGCAAAACCGAATTCCACAAAACAGATATAGACTTACGTTGATGTATTGTGTAGCGCACGATTTAGACCTTCATGACGCATACGAGCTTCATTATCCCACTGTCCTTTCGGATTCTCGTCAAGATCTACTTCTACTCGATGTATTTTCGCATGATATTTAACGAATCTTGACCAGTTCTCCTTTAGATACAATGGTTTCGTTTTGCCTGACAGTGTTTGACGACTTTCAACGATTAAAAATAGCGCCACATAATTGTACAATTCGAATAGACGAATCTCAAGCAAATCAAGTTCATTGTTGATCAGAAAGTAGTCGTAGATGGGTAGAGTTGTATGGGATTGATTATAGATCAGAGTCTGGAAACCGTAAGAGATACAATCGACAGGCATTTGTGTTGCATTTTTTATGAATGTAGACTTGATGGATATGGTCACTGGTGAACTAAAACCAATAAAATAGAAATGATATTTTCGACTTTCATCTCTTAGGTTCTTCAGAAGATATTTGACAATTCTAAATGAGGGTGAATGAAAATCTCGGATATCGGAATTATTGAACTCAATCGATAGATTATTTCTTCTACGAAGCGAATTTCTGTGCAGACAGACTTCATCATTTCTTGTGGCTCAGCGAGTGAAGAGCAGACATGTGGGAGCTGAGTTCTGCAAGTAGGTTAGCAAATGAAAAATATGCTTGGATATAAAAAACGAACGGTGATTGACGAGTAAGATGTGTTCACTATGTGCATACTTGTTGAATTCGCGTTTGACATAGAAGACGATGGATGCAAGAATGACGATTTGGAAAAAGACAATCGAACCAACAGAAGACTTAGACCACAATTCGCATCGAGTACCGGCAGAGAAATGCCAACATGAATCTAGCATGTTTGACGGGAATAAGAAAATTGGCATATAAATCTTGTTCAAGTAATGCTAATCTTACTGTTTGTCATTCTGAGTTCTGACATGAAAGAAGCCAGAGAATAATGTCAATATTTAACAGGCTTCTATTGCAAGTGCATGCTTACTGAGCAACATGCACATGTGTTGAACACGTCACTACTACATGCCACCAGTTTTATTTCACACGATTAAAATAATTCACCTCGTTCTGTATTGTGATCTCGACGAGTTCCTATTGCTCCCGGTTTTAAACGAAGGATATGATGAAATACTGTGCAGAATATATTCATTGATGAAAGGATTGACTTATGAATCAGCCGATGCACGACTGCACGAATGAATCATACGAAGAGCGTTTTTTCTCCGTATTTACCGCTTCATGTTCCTTGTCTACCATTCAATATTGACAGTGATTATAAACGGTGGTAACAGTAATCAGCATACATATGCCAAAAAATTGATGTTGAAAGTGGTATCGTGAGAGAGTAAAAGGCTTTTCTTGGACCTTACAATATTCGTCCTTGTCCTCAGTGTCTGTATCAAATATCTAAAAATGAAAGAAAGAAAAAAACAAATAGAGCGGAAAGAATATCCACAAGCACGCAGACTGAGAGAGTCATTACAGATAAAACATTTTCATGGAAGAGGAGTAAACTCTCTCAATGAGCTGCAAAATATTCAAAGTCAGGACTGAATCATTTCAGGAAGATGGAAGCAATCAATTCTAATGAAACAGAGAAAATATCAGCAGGCTTGTGAGCAAGGGGGAAACAGCTGATTATTGATTAGATATGATTATCACTAATAATCATTTCTAATCAATAATCAGCTGTTTCCCCCTTGCTTGTGAGGTTGCACCATCTTACTCTTGAATACCAATGACAAAATACGAGATCCATAATCATCAGGAAAGTTATATTGGTTAATTCTTACCATGAATACTTAGTAGACCTAGCGGCATACATAAAATTTTCAAAATAATCACGAGGCAACGTCGTTAGATCCTTAGATGTTTATTGATCAGGGTGTTGGCTAAGAAGAAGAGACCATCAAAATGCGACCAACACCCACTCACCAGCAGCCTTGGTACATTGGCGCTTATTTTTGTAGTAGTTCCACCAATTGGACTTGATAGTAAAAATTTCAGATGATTAATATCAGGAATGATTTGGAGTCTCACCAATCGTCATCAACTCTTTGAATTCCGTTGAAAATGGTTTTGTTACGGTTACGCGCGAAATAAGATGCTACAACACTAAATGACATTCATATATATATATAGTTTCCATCGCGCCTATTGAATTTAATGATACCTTCTTGTAGGTAAAACGAATGTTCCGTCAATTGGGATCACAATGAATAGGCCGTCTTATCCATACTCATCAACTCTTCCGAATTGTGCAGGTGGTTGTGGGCAGCGATGTATCAAGATCAAGATTTTACGTCTCCGAAAAGGCAATCATCAGTTGGATTTCACTTCTTTCATAGCCATCGTAATGAAGGTGTGGGGTGTGTATATGTTTCTTGCTAAAGAGAAGATGAATAGCACTACGCAAAACCATAACCCTTTCCACAATAAGGCTTCATTGTCTCAGAGCAGAACTACAACAGGTGTCTGCAATTCAATACTTCCAGCTCTTTTCTAACATAAATAGAATGGTTTGTTAATAGAATTGGGAATCAACTCTTATGGAGAAAGCGTACTAGGTGTATCATTAGATCGACAAGTTAATCTCTATGTTGTCGATTAGGAAATACTCGTGTTCAATGTTATTCTATCGAACGAACTTGTTTTGATCACTTGCTTTGTTCTACTGAGTCAATCAAATAAATAGAAATTAGTTTGTGTAGCTCTTATTTTTACATACCTCGGATTGCATTAATCAGAATCAGTATCATTTATACAAAACCAATGTTTTGTCTCAAAAGGTTTGAAACTATTAAGGCAAAAGGCAATGAATAAATGTAGACGGAGATCTTTTTGGTCTTATCGTTTCTGCATAGATGTCAAACCGACGTCAATGAATTCGCTATCAGTTCATATTAGCAGACAAAATCTTACGCAATTTAGCGTCGACCGTTGGATACTGTTTAATTCGTTGACTGCTAATTAGTTCTCAGATGACAAAAGTAACAGTCAATCGGAGTCCTGTGGGCGATTCAGTCGGATTCCGACAGAAACGATTCAAATGTCTTATTACGAAACTTGATTACAAAAGAATTTCATCGGTACTATTGTGATTCACATGTAATACAGTTGTTTGCAATCATTCTTCATGAAATGTATCAGTATGTTATGTATATACTTGTGATGAGAGAATAGTAATACAAAAATGGTAAGTCGCTGGAAAATAAAATGACCAGTAGGTTGTATGAGCGTCTAGTAAAAATTGTGCTTCTAATTTTTGTCAATCACTCAATGGATTAACATCTAAAAAGATCATCAACCATGTACAGGATGTTTGAAGCGATGATTAAACCGACACAATTTTGTTTTATATGTAATACTTAAATTTGAGAAATTCAAAATAATTGTTTAGCGATTCCTAAAAGACACACTATTTGTCGGATTTATTTTATCCCAAATTTTGAATGAAGATTTATGTATTCTGAGAAACTTTTCATCGAGATCTGTATTACATATTCGCCTACTACCATTTTGGCTCAGCTTTAATCTTAAAGAGAACTAAATCGATAGATGTTTGTCTAGATATCAGTAGTTGAAATTGATAAAGTATGACAATGATACACACATCTGAATCTTAGCAATAATTAATAACAGTTAGTTGAACAGAAAAGCGGCGTAGAGATGCTGGAATATCAATTGAATTCAAATAGCAGAATAATGTTTTAATGAAAGAATAATTAATGTAACTTCCGAATACAGATCCTGGATGCTTTTAACAAAATGTAACAGGAAAGTAGTGGTTCTCTACAGCCTTCTACATTCGTAGACATCATTTTTGTTGGAAAAGAACATTTTTGTCTCAAGAATAGTTGCTCAGAAGCTATGATTCAACATAAGTTTAGTCACCTTCCTGAGTTGTCACAGTCAATAGTGATTCGTCACCCACATCTTTGACTATTAGATTGTTTCTCGCAAAGATTTTATACTACATTACAATCAAGCTGATTTCGACCTTAATTTGGAACAGACTACCGCCAACTCCTCATTGAAAATAATGTCGTGTATGCGCGTATACGTGAGGACGTCTTTTTCTTTTATTCCTCACCTATAACTACATGATAAATAGCCGTGGGTTGTTTTGACTACAGCTGCATTACAGTTTTCATAAAGATTCGAAGCACAAGAGAATAAGTCTGTTGGAAATTTCAACTTAGAACTCAAAAATATCTCATTCTGGTTTCAGTAAACGCTTGAACTAGTTCTCAAAAATTGATCTCTGAGATTTTCCCCATGGCGATCTGCAAAGATTGTTAAATGTGACACAACAATATAGAACAGAGCAATACCTGAGATTCTATAGAAACATCAGGTGAGATAAGTCATATTGTGATTGTCTCGTGTGCACCTGTAGCTACACAGACATTTTACATTTCTTTTTATTGTTTTGTTTGGTATCCTCCATACTCTTCACTTGTTAATCTTATCATACAAACTTTTGATGAGTGAATCATATGTTTAAAGGACTTTTACTAAATCAATAGCAACAGTTTCAGTAAGTACTATCATCAACTACATATTAAATGAATCAAACTTCGAGCAGGTAAAGGAATTCATCATTAGGTTTCTGATTCACTACTACCAGTGTTAAATAAAAAATGATTGTATCTCGTATAAAACAGAGTCTCTTCAACTTCTGCTCCACACGCAATGATCAAAACAAGAAGACATGAATCACTCAATGATTTTATGGGCTTATTTTTATTCTAGAGAGCTATCAAAGAAAAGTTTTCCTACTTAAATTTATCCTATAGACTACAATATTGAAACAACAGGATAGCCAACATAACATAGGTCGTTAAAAAGAAATCGATCCTGTTATCGATGTTCAACAATGAATACCATGGACAAGTAGTAGAGTACCATTAGTGGTGCGAGATTCGTAAATAAATGACTTTATGCTTATCAGCATCCATCTTTCTTCGATGATCACGCTAGATCAATTGCACGGTAGTGCAATACTAAGTTGAAGCTAAATTTATTCAATATTGAATCTGACACACTTTTTAAGATGTTTAACAAATTTTGAACAATTTATCAAATTATTAATGAAGATAAAAACCTCTTCACCATTTGATCAGTTTAAGATTACTTTTTGTGGCGTTGAAAGCTACCAACGATGAGGCGTAGAGCACTGACTGGACAAGCATTTAACCCTTTCAATCCCGTATGTCATCTCGTAGATGACATACGAAACGAAAAAGAAAAATTTTGCGTTCTTTCGTCTTGTTAAACAGTAAGAATCATATGATATATTCAAAGGAAAATCACTTCGCATGGCTATGAAGAATGAATCTATTTGTCGAACACATTTTTTAGATAACTGAACGCAACAAACACATATGTTTTAAATAGCAGAACGCAAGAGAGACACATTGAACTATCTGTTTTCGTGTTTCTACAGAACGCAAGAAAATGTCGGGATTGAAAGGGTTAAAATAGACCCAAGATATCTCTAATACTTGAATTGTTATTGTTAAAACTAAGTAAACGAGACTATCCCGTTTACACAGGTTAAAAGTATTCTTTTACTTTTATCCTCGAAGTAAAAGAAAAAATCTTCTCACCTTTTGCCGCAGATTAATCGAGAAGGAGAGAATTTTGCTTCATAAATCTGAGAAAATCATTGACGTTCGTTACTTTTTTAGAAATCAAATCAAATATTGTGCCCAGAAAAAATGTGTCAAAATATCATTGATGGCGTTCGGCTCAGTCCATAACTGTCGATTTTCAACAATATTTGATGTCGTCAACAATGTGATGGTATTAGGTCGATAGATTATCTTTTTTACATCATGCATACATGCATGAGTCAAGCTAAGATCAAACGAAAAACTCGACCAAATAGCAGATGCCTTTTCAAAATGGTCTCACTTTTGACAGACGCCATTCCTGAATAGATACATGCAAAGTTTGTTTAAACATTCTCGCTTGATAAGCACTGAGTTTGACATATACTTTAACTAAGTATGCATTTTGGTGCATTATAACTTTAAAGGCATTGCCAGGATTTTCAAAAGACTGTGTTTCTCTTTCTTCTTCGGGGTATCGTCGTCTATATTGTGTGAATGTTCCCAGGGAAGACTGTTTATTCTAGATTCGTATGAACGCGACACGCAACGAAACAATCACAAAGAAAAGTGTGGTCTACCATAGGACAACGGGAGCGATAATAGATTGTCTTTTTTGTCGCATAGCAAAAGGGCTATCTCCATCCAATCGTCTTTTGTACAAAGATGCTTTTTGTGTCGTGTTCACTCCAAGAACACGTGCTGCACAGTTGCATTTTCTTGTTATCCCTACACAACACATAAAAAATGTTTCAGAACTGACCGGGGTTCATCGAAACTTATTGGAGCACATGCAAACAGTAAGCTTTTATTTCTATTATCCTTAGTTCGTTCATACCGTTCTACTTAGGTTGCCATGAAACAGCTCCGCCTTCATTCTAAAACTTCTGGTGAAAGTAATGATTCATCATTTGTCCTTTGTTTTCATGTTCCGCCCTACAATTCAATTGATCATCTTCATCTACATGCGATTCAAAAACCTTATCAAAATGTTCGAGGTTCTTTAAAATTCGAATCACAGTCTAAACGGAGTATCTCAATCAACACCATCCTTAATAATTTACCAACATCAATTTCATAACATGCGGCTGACTCGATTGTTGACTCAGGCAATGATATTACGCGATCAATTTTAACTTCTTGAAAACTTAATCAATTTTCTCTTCGGTTAGCAATAAAAAATCTTCTTTACATGGTTTAGTTCTGACATCGCATCTTCAGCTATTTCAGGCTCAAAAATAAAATTATCAACTGCTATTCATATTGTGAATTGGTTTATGTATATCCTGATGTACATATATCACAGGAGAAGTCATTTAAGTGAGGCATTTGAAGCTTTCAAGCCCCTTAAGTTTTTTCAGAGGATCGTTCCAATCCTAGTTTTTCATCCATAAAAACAGTACAATTTAAAAGTCAGACAACATCTAATAAGTCAGCACGAGGAAGACCATCACATAGATCGAAATACTGTATAGAAACGACTCGACGGGTAAGAAATAAGATTTGAGTGTAGGATGTGGGGGTGGCTTTGATAGACGACAAGATTCACACGTATTTTCAGCAAAAGGAGATAGACGACGTAAAAAAATCTTCTTTCACATTATAAGAAAATCAAGAATGTGAGTGTTGCGAAGAGTGCCTTCTTTGTTATAACCAATCGACTATTACTTGAACAATATTAAAAATGCACACCCACTTCATGCCAATCGTCTGAAGAGATAACTCTTTGTATACTTGTGTGAAGCTTCTTTGTGCATCATATATCTTTAGTTCCGATTTTCATACTTGAAATATAGATCAATATTTTTAAAAGAACCATTCCTCCTCTATTCAGTGTAGTCATGATAAGTGGATTATTAATTGGTCTTGTTGCTCTCTAAAAATTCCATTTCCTAGAAAAATAGTATGGGTTTCCGAACCCATTTGCAAAAAACCAAAAGATTTCCGAAAATACTGAGTTGAACGCACTTTAATTATCATAGAATATCTTTTCTTGCTATCGAGAACCTAACGGTTTTTTCGAAAATCCGCCTGGTATTGTCAAAAACTACTTTTCTGCGTTCAGAGCTCTTTAGTTGGAAACTGAAAGGGCTTCAGAAGATTTTGCCTTCCAAAAACGTATTATGGGAAGCAAAAGTTGGCTTCGATGTTCATGTGTAATATTCCAAAAGATATACAACATAAAATGATTGGTTGTGTTTACTTTATAGAAATATCATGATCTGATGAAGAACATTCTTAAAATAACACGTATGATGCTGAAAATGTTGTTTTTGATATTACTCTCGATCAGTAGTAGGAACTATCTGTTCAATAAAAGCTGCTAATATATCCCCTATAACGTGCTTGATTAGATATTGTTATTTCTATGCATCATTTCCCTCGAAATCAGTAATCAATCGAATCTCCTTAGGTGATCTTGTATTACTTTTATAAATTAACAACTACTCTGAGTAATGAAAACGTGCGAGAGCGAATAATTATAGTTATTAGTATCGAAATCATCTTTTATTCATGCACAGTTATAAGAGGAATTGAACAACGTCTTCAATCTTACCTTTAAGCATACTTATGATATCTCAGAAGGAAAGTTTTCTCTTCCTTGTGTTAAGATATCCTAATAATCGAGGGAAAAGCAATTTCCATTTCAATAATTCAGAAAAAACTAAGTGTTTGTGTGCTAACGTTTTTAGATCAATCGAAATTGAATCTTGAATGTATGCTTTTCACTACTATACAATAACTAATACTATCTTTTCTTGGTTTTTAGCTAGCGCTTGCATCATTGAGCAACATCAGTCATATTTACTTAAATAAAAGAAAATCAGCCCGTTCACGTAAGTCTTCTTCGTTGACATTGAAATAAAAGCCAATCTCATATTTTGTTCTTTTTAAGTTATGCTTCAATTATTTTAGAATACCAGTCAAAGTTCTACACAGAAAAAAAAGTCGTTGGTTTTATTTTCTTTCAAAACTATAGGGATATCGATTCATGTATGTAAGTTTCATTCCTATATGCATCAGAACCAAGGGGGAAACATCTTTTTCGTCGATTTTGTAGTAATGAACTTTTGGCGTAGATTCTGATTTTGTCCAAATTTTGTTGTACTCCTAACTACTCCTTTGTGTTGTTCGTCGATTCGTGGCAGATAAAACATTTTCACATCTGTTACTGAACTTTGTGGAATTATTTCCCGGGAGCCTCATTTTCACTGTTTTTTGTACAATTTTGAGAATTTCGCTTGGTTGCAATGGAGTTTTCTAAATTTTTTTCGTACTCCTAGCTACTCCTTGATGCTCTTCATGAATTCGAGAACAACTCAATATCCTCACAGTCACTTTGGAATTTTGCGAAGCTTTTTCAGTTCCAAAAGCTCATTTTGGCTGGGATTTCAGTTAATAAAATGTCATATCTAACCAATGAGTTTCTCTGCGTTTTTCTTGTACTCCTAGGGACTCCTTCAGGCCTTCTATTTGTTGATATTCTCCATTAGATTTTCCAAGCTTACATTTATCTAGAAAACTATAAAGTCCAAAAACCATGATGTTTCCCCCTTGATCAGAACTCATATTTTCTTATGTTTGTTTTTAAATACGGTAATGATCAATAGATAGAAAGGTAGCATGAATAATACTGTAGTGACGTTCAAAGAATGCGTTTGATTGTATCGAAATGTGTGTTCGTAGGTAGATGTTGGTTGAATCATTACATGTATCCTATTGCAGAGGGCGGATGTCCCTGTGGCTGTATATTATGTTCCTGTTTACCCACACTCTCTTGATTGCATACCAACATCCCATACAGACATATTTTACTTTTCTCCTACACCAGTCCCATCAGTCCACTCATCTTATACTTAATTTCAAAAAGTCTGACTGACACGTTTCGTATACGTGGCCGTCTAGAAACTATGAGAAGTTTCATGAAAAAGACCGAAAAGCCTTAAAATAAAAATGCGAATCACTGACTGGTCCAGTTTCTCATGAAGGGAAGCTTGGATGACAAAATGGGTCAAGCAGTCGGATTTATGTCCCTCATTACCCGTAGAATGCTTCATTAAACGATCAAAGAGGATAAAAATCTGCTAGCCTCTCATAGGTTTTTTGTTATCTGAAGAAAACAAACAAAACGCTTTTTAGCATTCTTTTGTCAAATCCTCTCAAATCCATGTCACATCGAGTCAAACCCAGGCATATTTCAGGTGAAATCAAATCGAATCGAATGCAGGTCAATTCTTTACAAATCTTGTTAAATACAATCAAGGCCAATTAATCCCTACCAAATCCAAATTCTGATTCTGTGAAACCCGACCAAGTTCAAACTCGGAATCGGATTCAGATTTTACTAGATTTGGATTAGGTACATACCCAAATCCATAATCTCATCCACATAGTGGCCCACACACGTTCTGACACCCGCAAAAACTCTATACCAGCAACTGCACGCACACTAGAGCACTAAACACTCACACACATATCTTACGATATGAAAACGAAAATATTCGGTTTCTTTTATCTTCAAGTAAAGTTTTTTCTTTCATCGGTATCCTTACATCATGTTAATAAATGTGGACTTTAGTCTTTTCACAAGCTGTAATCGAGAAAGAAAAGTTAAGTTTATCTTCTTAAGTAAACAAATCGACTAGAATCGCTCTCCACTCTCCACTTGCTTTCTCCTTTTTCTTAACCTATATGTTAGTTGTAGTGTTACTTTGTGAAGCTGCACGATGGAGCCGTTGGCAAATAAGGTAATAGACTAGTGGAGGGAAATGTTTCGAGCAAAATGATCCACATGGAAGCACTTCATAGAAGTAAAAATTGATGCTTGACAAACAGAATAGTTATGTACTCTGTCAAAGTATTGAATAAGAAATTTGATGTGAAATTCTGTTCGGTACATATCACAATAATCCTTTCCGAAATTTAGCGACATAAATGTCTCCGGAAAATGTAATCAAACAAATTTCTTATGAATTAATGTCCTTCGGAGAGAATATCTCGGTAAAAGTGCGTCGAACAAGATGCTCAAGTAAATAACTGTCCTCAAGAAAATCTCTCTGGGTAAAGCTTTTGCTCAACAGAATCCTGGTGAACATGTCTTTATGTAAAATAAGAACTCTGAGAAAAGGATGAATCTATCTAAAATACTCTTCTATAACAAAGAAGATGACGCTAATGATACAGTTCATTTTTGTCCAGCTAATCGAAATGTTCCAAACGAAATACAACCTGATCCAAGTGTACATTTGTTTTTGCTTTTATTAATTTTCAATTGTAGCCATAGTGAACATGACTGACAAACTCCTCTGCATCAATAACTAAAAGCATGCACTACAAATAATATGATCATGTTTCCTATAATTGTTGCTCAGAGATTTTTAGATGGGACGACATGCTTTTCTACCAAACTTCACATAGAGAACATTTCCGACAAAGGATATATGTGTTCTAAGACAGTTATTCTAGGACAATTGTGAGAGGCTACATTTTAGGTTGGGCATTTTTGAAACGACACTTTTAAGGGACCAATAGACTCCATTATTCTGTTCGATAAGAGGTGTGGGAATTTTTGAAGTCCTATTCAATTAGTTTGGACTGGAAACAAACGAGTTTCGCTAACATCTACAAGTTCTTATGAAAACATGCTGAACATTCCAGGATTCAATAGTTTTGTAGAGCAAACAATTTTTTACCAAATTTGATATTGGACTGAGACGCAGCATTTAATAAACAGAATCTGTGCATAGTTGTTCAAGAACACTTTCACATAAAACGCATTTCGTCAAAGGAACCATTTTTCAAAAATGATGATTTATGATAAACGAAAATTCAGAAGCTTCTTCAAAGATAGAAAAAACAAAAATAGTCCAATTTTTATAATATGATTTGTGCTACAAGCTGTTATAATAATGAAGGTCACCGAAACATGGTTTCCGAACAAAATATAGAAAATGTGCGAAGAAAGGACATGAACGGATAAGTCTATAGATCTGCTACCCTCTTACATTTCAATGTCGATCGTCTAGAAAGAGATAGAGTGCAATATTCTACGATTTATTATGCTGCTTTTAGTTTATCATATGAATCTCAAAAAAATCTTCTCCTCGACAAAGTATCCATAGATGTATTCATTCCTATATTTGCAAAAGAGAACTTTTGAGGTACCTATTTGTTCAACTTTTATTTCAACCTTAATTGAAATAGTTTAGTTCGATTCAAATTTTCACGTTCTACAAAATGGTATATGGAGCAGAATTGCATACAACTTCATCTTTATGTTACATCATCGCAAATATGTTTCCTGTATAACAAGAATCCATGTTTGAGCAATTTCTTTAAATTTTGTATAGCTTTGAAAAATTTCTCAAACCTATGTTGCGCCAAATGACTCTATGTTAGATAACTGTACCGTCTCTCGAGCTCGATCATTATAACTATGTTTGACCCCAAAACACGTAGTAGTTTACCTTAATTTCTATTAAATATTATCAACACATGATTGTGTAGTGCTAAAAACTTAATCAGTTTTTGTTTTGTTTCTGTGCATCATAAAACGTATGATTGAGCATGCATTCTATCTATGAATGTATCGAAATAGTTCTCAAAACTAATTAAGCTACTTTCTGGTTTTTACAGATTCGTCAGGTGTTTTAGATAGATGTGTTAGAAAGATGTGATCATTAGATTGTGTATTCCTCTTCTTCTTTATCTTAATACTGATGATTAAAGTATTACACGAATGTCTCAGAAAGAATATAGACACAGTTATTATAAGGAAACAGCATGATTGAACATTTCATATTTGCATCAACAATACATCGTCATCATCGTCATTTCCATTTTTATCATCATCAGTTTCTTCTTCATTTTCGCCAGCGCTTGTTTCTTTGTCTTTAATCGTTTTTTCCACCATCATTTGTTGAATTTGACGATGAATTTCGGATGGTTGAAAGTAATCGTAATGCACATTGGATAGGTACCATATAATTGAAACAGGTTGCGAGCATGCTACAGTGCTTACTGCACCACTATTGCAAGTGTAGCGCTAAGCAAGAGTCGGTTTTCCAGATAGGGAGTATTTTATCCAAATATTGTATTAGGTTGCATTTGAATGGAGACTCTAAATGGTATATCGCAGAATATCGTATGGTTATTACTTTTGAGTTCGATAATGTAGTTACCTTTCTGATTTATATGTTGGTGTGTGTGTATGGCTGGGGTTGCTTGAGTTTATATGTGCCAAAGAATAAAAGGCATAAATCATTTAAGGACAGTTGCAAAAAATCAAAATTTTTATAGCAACTACTTTTGATTCAACAAGAACGAGTAGAAATGAAACCCAATTTGATACCACATTGAAGAATATTTCGATCCATAAGATGAGTTCACATTGTTTGAGCAAGCTTGGGATGATAACGATACTGAGATAAGTGAACGATCTTCAAGATCGAGACATTGATTAGGACGAAGCTCCATATCATTGATACGATGAGATGAACAACAAGGTGTCCAATGTGTAGTAAATATTTGATGAATAAGGAGTAGATCAATTCAACTACTTCTTCGTATCATAACCATTTCGGACATGATAGATTTTCGATCGGCAACACATTACTTGTGGCCAGAACCAGCATAATATATACTCAATAATGTTAAACACTGCTGGTCTGGATCGATTCCCATTGGACCACTAGATAACACAGTTGAAGAAATACAGTCGAAAGCACTATGCAAGACAGCTTTTTTCCTGCAGATAGAACTACACTCCAAAAAATAAATATGCTCGAAAACCCTTTAAGAGTTTCCGAAGAACTGAAGGAGGATTTATTTGGCATATCATTCAATGCTTATGATAGTAAAAATATAAAAGTAAGAAAAAAAAAGATTCCAAAAATGAAATATAAACCAGTGATTAGCTACGATGAAAACAGTAACAAATACATGGTATAATGAGGCTAAAAATATACGTAAGTTTCATCGTTCAAGCCTAATGTTGCAGTGCTAAGAAGTTTTTCCGAGATTTTCTGGATCAAAGAAAACTGATGATTGAAACGGTGGAAGATGATGGAGTCTAGGTCGAAAAAAGAGTAAGTTAAGAAAAGAATCAATGAGAGGAGTGGATCAAAAATGGATTTGTTATTGTACTGATCTAACAATGACACGACAGTATACCAGCCATTTATGATCTTAAATGTCAGCGTATACTGCTTTATGCTGTCGTTTCAGTCCATATAGTCATATTCCATCTGGATAGAAGCTACATTATATCTACTTTTTTAGCGTATCTGCCAATTAGATTTGTATGCAACTAAATCTCAGAATAACCCAATTTAGATCGTGTTCGTGTGACTTCTAATATACGAGGAAACAGAATTTTAGGAACGAATGCTAAAAAAAATTTAGAATACAAATCGCTCTTCGTTTCTTCTTTTATTTTTCGGGTTCCTTTAGACACCAACGTTATGGAGAGTATCATAATTCATGAAAGTCGCTTATTTTTATGGAAATGTTTTCTAAGGACTACCAGTGAAAATGAATCAAAACTTTTCTCAACTCAAAGTAATGGTCGATACAAGATCATGACTATAATTGATTGAAAACAATATCAGGACCCTCGATTTGAGTTTGATGAAAAGGTGCAAGGAATTATGTACTTTGGCTTTTCGGCAAAGCTCAAACCATTACAGTCAGTTGTTTCTATTAATAAATTCTTAAGCCAGTTTCAGTTAAACTAGTGACAAAACACGAAGACCTGGTATTTATAAAGCATAGAATCAGACACAATTAGAGGACGTATGCCAGTGTTAAAAGAATCGAGATGGCTTATCCTCAAGAATAAAATACTAATTTGTCGTATTCAAGAGTATACCGTAACTTATTTGTAAGGGAATGCGAGTTGCATAGGAGTAGCCTTTTTAACTTAATTTAATACTTAGTTTTAAGTTCAAATATAACGCTTAATAAAAAAAAGTTTAGTATGTGCCATTTAATTACTAACTACTGAGTGTTAAATAATACCACTTAATAAAATTGCTTAATTATGTCAAATTTGAATATAGATTGACCCCTAGAGTTACACGTTAATAAAACAGTTCGATCATCAACTCCAACATTTTTTAAGTAGATACCATGACAAGAATTTCTATATATTAACATAAACTTAAAATAGAGTTGCCTGAAATAGAATCTGTTTATCTCGTTAAGATAATGATGGAATATTCTACAATGATGCAATCGATTCGAGATCGACTGATTCATTATGATCATGTTTTGTCTCAGTTTGACATAGTGGATCCTTCACCGGAAGTGTGCGATGTCTTTGACAAACTGCTTACGTTTTGTTGTTCCACGGAGTTGAGTTCGTCAGTATTCGAACAAATGCTGAAAAACGATCCTGTTCTGAAACTTTCATGTGAAAACTTGTGTCGTTTATATTCTTCATATGGTTTTCATCTTGAACTACGTGCTGCCAGACTATGCATATCTGATAAGACACAAAATTTGGACAAACACTTTCCTCACAAGGATGGCTATAGACAATTGATTCAGGGTGAAATGGATGCTCTGCGAGATCTCGGTGTTCATTTTGCTGAAGATCCATGTTCCAGTAGTGAAAACCATTTCTTAGTTACTAAGGTTGCTTTTATTGGCTCAGGTTCCATACCAACCTCTTCTATGATGATCCTCAATGATTATGCACCATTTGTAGACATGTACAATATCGACATGTCAAAAGAAGCGAATCACTTGGCTTCAATTATATCCCAGATTATCTTGCCGACAAGCGTCTCGAAAAATATGCATTTCATTACACAAGATATTACCGAAAAGCCACTGCCAATGGAAGTTCAAGCGATTCTAAGAGAGTGTCAGCTTATTTATATTGCTGCATTTATTGGTGATAGTGACTTGAAAAAATTAAGCGTAATTCAAAATATTATCAATGGTTCAACTGATGAGCCAAATAAAACAACAACAAAATATATAATAATTCGTACTGCTGAAGGATTGTTGCAAGTTTTGTTTCCTAGAGTCGATCCTGAACGAATTGTAGCACTTGAAATGACCACAGAAAGCTCTAATCATAAAAAGCAGATAACGCTTGAAATAAGTGCAATATATCGTGATCAGGACAATACAGGTGTATCAACCATCATCGTAAAAAGTTCTTGAAATATCGATATGGTGTTAAATAAAAATTAAACCGACGTATTTTAAACAAAAGTGATAGTGTGAGTATTGAAATGCTTGATCGTGCTAAGCAAGTACAGGGAGTTCGTTTTAATACATGTCTACTAGGATGTGGGTGTGACTTTGCGTTTTTGTATGAAGGGTAGGGTTCAGTGATATGTGCATACTGTTTCTTGAAATAGCCACATCCACAACATCCATACTCTTATAAAAGTTATACGACTATTTCATATACCTTAGAACTTGCCGAAAACACTTTTATCCATTAAAGTTTGCAGCCTATCAAATTTTCTCAAACTAAACTAACGACTTAAAGATTGCATATATCATTTATTTGATTATCTTTATCCATCTCTTTTTTTTCTCCAACATTATTAAAATTATTAAGAATACGAGTTCGATGTTCTAGGGAATATATTGAATAAATAGAAATAAAGGGGTATATGCCAACTTTCTCGAAAGTCGATCTGTGACCTCTGCACCATAGTAGAAATCAGGCATCATGGTGCCAGTGTGGGAGTGGGAGCGGGGATATGTTAGTGTTTGTGGATACGAATGGAAAACATGAAAACGAATACTGCACACACATACTACCATCCACTAATGTTGAAGCTATAAGGGGACCTTGGGGCAGTTCAGTTCCTACTAAAATCTCTCAGGTGCCCCTAGAGAAAATCAAAGCTGCACTTAGACTGTAATACTTTCTGTACTAAAGAATTCGAATGCACCTACCACAAGTCGATATATTCGCTTGTCTGTTTTCGGTCGATTAACAACCCTCTTTTTCACTATTGCTTCTGTTTATATTTCATGAACAACGCTTTCATATCGTTGGATGGGTATCGATTATGAACTAGACAGTGAAGAGTATTTTATCTTCATCGTATTGAGTTCACCAATAAAAAAATTAAAGCAATTGAAAATACTAAGGAAAGAACAAGTAAAAGCTCTGCTCAAATGAAAAATATTATTGCTTCTAAAGGAGTTTTCTCATCAATAATTATTATCGATCAGTATGGAAAAAAAATTTCTAATACACTTTTAACTCTCCGATGACAGACTTAACTAGTGACCTTAGTGCATTGACGACAGAAAGAGAATTCGACGTCAATTTTCAGGAATTAGATGATGTATTTCCTTGTTTATTTTTTTATAAAACATGAGTATGCTCTCTAAAAAAGGAGCTTTGCAGAATCTTCTTAGCTCCTCTCTTTTACCCGATCGCAGAACACCCTACAAATGGTTCTGCAAGAGAGAAAAAGAGTTCAAGTACCCTCTGGAACATCTTTTTTTTCTTGCGCACAACCATGTTTTGGGGTTTCTGTGATTGGGTACGAGAGAGAACCTAAAAAGGTTCTGCAAAGCTTCTTTCTTACAGAGTAGTGTGATTGTATTCATAAGGTAATGTTATCTCCCTCTTTTTTCAAGAAAATGTTTTTAAATCGATTTTTTCGTTAATACAGTCTGAAATAGATTGCCCATTTCTCTACCGATCTGTACTTGAATGAACTTAAACCGACCTAGCTTCCATCTGTTATTTGATTTTTACTTAGAGCTATCCTTTGTGTAAGAATTTTCATGTCCAGTTCGTTTCGCGTTATTCTTGAAAGTCGACATTTTTATACAGACAGGCAAACCTAAACTCGCTTGCAACATCTACTAACATTTTGTCCGATTACGCTGAATTGTTTGCTACAAATATTTGTAAGTAATTCACTGATAAGAAACCGGTCGTTTTTATTTTCGACTTTTCTAACTGGATTTAAAGGATACTCCAGGTCCAACTTGTGTTCTTGAATCAGAAGAACGCTTATATATTTCACTCATAAAAAAGGAAGCAAGATTTTCGAAGAAAACATTCCTTTTTATCTTTGAGATATAGTGTAAGGAATCTAAAAAAACGTTCTCTGTTCAATGTTGCATATTTTGACAGGGTTACGAGCCGTGTTAGTGTGGTTGTTTAGAATACAAACATCACCCAAAAGAGTCCTCTAGGATTTTTGTTATTTTTTTCTCTTGAACACGTTTCTCGGTATTTCACACGCTAAATATTCAGTAAAAACTTCATCCTGATCACCTGTGCCCACTTCAAGAACTGAAGACGGTCATAGCAGAAGGGATAATCGCTCTCTTCCATTAATTAGTATGAAGTAAAGTTGAACTAGAATCTGATCATATGTTGATAGATATATAGCAAAATACATGAGTAAGATAAAGAATTAATCAAATAGGATACTAGGACAAAAAACCGTTTCACACTGGAAAGTTTTCAAAATAACATACGTATATGTTACTATTGTAAACAGGCTACGGACAATTGAAATGTACCTTAGCTCACCTAGACCGGAATCTTGCTTCATCCACTTTAGGCACGTCTTTTGTTGCCTGCTCTGCAAAAGAGCCGTCATCAGTGTTGCCAGATGTCAAAGTCGAAAGGGAGGAATTCAAATCTCAAAATCCGGAATTTTCCCATGAAATGCAATAGCTTATTCGGTACTGTAAAATGATCCAAAAGCTCTTCACGGGCTTCATAATTCTTCATTGGAACCTATAAAAGAAGTGAACTATTTCACATATGCAGTAATACTTAACCGTACAAATTCCGATGCCTATGAGTTGAATTATAAACAACAAACTGTAATAATATCACCATATACTAACTTTCGAATGCTGCTGATCATCTTGGTTATTCGTTTTAACCCATCAATATGTTTTATGACGAAAAATCAAATCGAAAGTTATCAAACCTCTTGTTTTGGATAACCATCATGGTCGATAAGCACTTTTTATCGAACTAGTACTCTATGTACCATTCGTTAACATTGATGGCTAATAAATTTATTCCATTCTCTTATAATGCCGTTTCTCAATCGATAAAAGTCGCTTTATTCACTTCCGTATCGCTTATCTTCTGATACATCTCGAAATTTCAGCCTGAAGGAATTTTTCGTTGCACATCGAAATGGATTTTCGCATGGAAGAGGAGGATATTTCGCAATATCTTTCTATTTCTATGACGGATAAAATCTGCGTCGACTTAACGGAAAAGAACGACGTTTAGTTTTATGTATATTAGATTGTTCACTTGACGTACTGTGCTGTCACAGTCGTAACTATCAGTACTAATATCGAAATTGATGCAATCTTTTCATCAACTCAGGTGAAAACGGATTGGTTAGTAAGAGAAATTTTTTCTCTTCTGTCAGTTTTATATTGACTGTAGTTGCTGAAAAAATTGAGGAAAGAGTGGGTATGACAGTGTTTCTTGCAATGGCTTTGTTCATAGTATACAAGTTCCAAACTGTGAATATTGTAGATTTACAAAAGGTACAATTATATGCTAGAGTTTTCAAGAATTTTCTTTAGTTGACTTTGAAATAGATGAATTTTAAATACAATCGCTTTCAAACATCTATAAACTTCTTTATCGTCTTGATGTTGATGGACTTGTAATAATTTTGCTAGATCGTGAATCAGAATTTTTTCAAAAACAAACTTTCAAATGCATGAACATTACGAGCATATATATTTTTCACTAATCGATAACAACTGAATATAAGAATGATAATATCTTTTCAATGTACGCTTGCAATATTATCAAGGAATTTGATTATCAGTACTAGCAATAGAAGTGCAACTTTGAATTTTATTCTACTTTCATTTACATATTGGATACCATTTGATGAGAAAATGCGCTTTAGTTTCATTGCTTGAGCACGATACAGCATGTGTAAAACAAGTAAGCTACCATGCCTTGCCAGAAAAGTCTGCGATGAAAGAATTTTAAGTAGAGAAAACCTATTTAAATTTAACTATTTTCAGAGGTCATTAGAGTTATCTGCTTATAAAGATAAAATATCAGACATTCATTTTTATAAGTGAACAGTGTAGCACACAATGTTCAAAATCCAGTCCATTCGTATAGGACACACATCTATCTTTTCTATGAATTGTGTTTCATTCATTTTTCATCTGAAGTCACCTCAGTGAATAATGCTAAAATTAGAGAAGATTTCAATAAAAAAAACATATTTAATTAGATCAAAATAGTGTTTGCATCTGTTTTGCATTGACTACCATAGATCTCATCAGACGAAAAGAATACTAAAATATTCATGAAATATTGATCGAAACAATACAAAATATTGTTTACGACTATGTTCTACTTACTATAGAATAAAACAAAAAAAAGGTGAAAAAATTTGCATTAGTACTTAGGAGTAGTGTCAATAATATCTGAACTTTCCATGTGAATATGTGAACGAATCAATACATCGTTGATAATGTTTATCAAAAATCGTTCGAGGCAAATAATTAAGAAAAAAGTTGAGTAATTTTTATGACGTGTAAATGACTCATGTGACACTTTCGTAAGTTTTCTCGGTGAAATTTTATATTTACTTTATTTCTTCGCAATGACTCATGTTTTTTTATCGGCATGAAATATGAACCCACGCGAAAAAGACACAGATTTGGTCTGATTAAATATCAAATGCTTTTGTTGAAGAAATTTCATTTCTTTTTCACCTTTTCAAAGCATCAAGCTAACATCAACGTGTTTCATTTCTTTGACGCAACGTTTTTGTCTCATTGATAGGGGTGTCAATTTATACTTACTTTTCATTTAATTTACGCGTAAATTAAATTACCAATCATTTATATTTATTTTAAATATAAATATTTTCGTAGCATAATTTATATTTAAAATAAATATAAATTATTGAAAATTTATATTTGTTTTAAATTAACAGGAAAATGACACCCCTTCTCATTGAGTGAATGTTTTTTCTTTGGTGCCTTTGAATTTTAGAGCATAATTGTAACCCATATGAGGGTTCACGTTTCTTATTAATAGCCAAGTTTATTAATGAAGAACATTTATAAAAAAGAAATGAGCCCGATAAGGACTGTACTTTTAAGTTTTTCTCGCACTTCAGAATCAATATTACGATCGATGGTTTACGTCAATGGGAAGAAAACCCAAAGTGAGTCCCACTCTTTTTTTCCAATCATTGTTCGTAACCATATAAGTCAGGCGCTGATGCAATAGCTAAGTCAAGTGCGCGATTATCGCTCAGATCCAATAAGATAACATTGGGTCTTATGTACTCATTAATTTGCAATGTATGAGAGAATTTACACTAAAATTTTTCGAATACGAAACGTATTGAGCAAAAGTCCGATCAACTAGATGAAGAACATAGATGCAAACGATAACACTTTCGATCATGAACATTGGCGCATATAGTGTCAAGAGTAGTCTAATGTCATCATGAGTTTTTTTTATTTTCAAAACGTGAATAATTGATAATGTTCGTAAATGTTCAGCTCTTCAACTTTAGTTTTAAAATTATTTTTTCTCCTACAGATGGCTTGTAGAGAAAATAAAACGGTTCGTATTGTATGCATAAGTGATACGCATTCTCATTACGACTTCAAACTTCCAGTTGGTGATATTCTTGTTCATGCAGGTGACTTTTCGAAATCAGGCAAACAACATGAAGTAGAATTTTTCCTTGATTGGCTGAAATCTTTAACTCAGTATCGATTGAAAGTACTTATTGCGGGAAATCATGAACATACTTTAGATTCCAAGTCTTATCAAAAACATTGGAAACGATGGCATCGTGGTAATAAGCAGAATAGTGAAGTTGTTGGTCGTCTTGTACGTGATAGGTCACTAGCAGCTGATTATGGTATCATTTATCTGGAGGAACAAGAGTTTGTTGATAATGTTACTGGTCTGAAATTTTATGGAAGGTTTGATAAACTTCACTCGTTTTTATTTAATTCTGCTTATGTTTCTCTTCATGACCAGTCCATATGAATCCGGAGCTCATAATAGAACATTCTATTTGCCAATTGACAGTGCTGAAATGAAGGAAGCTTGGTCACGGATTCCGAATGATGTTGATATTCTTCTTACACATTGTCCGCCCTCACACATTCTCGATAAAACTAAATCTGACTTGCATGTCGGCTGTGGTCAACTGCTCGAGCGTGTCAATATAGTCAAGCCGCGTTTACATGTCTTTGGTCATATTCATGAAGCATACGGACGAGTGGAGCTCGGTTCAACGATATTTGTAAATGCATCAATTTGTGATATAAAGTATCAACCGGTTCAATTACCAATTGTGGTCGATTTATGCCTGAAGGAAACAACATAAAGTATTTGTATTCCAGCATTTTTATGATTAATTTTCTACTACCGAAATAATCAGTCATAATTTAACACAGAAAAAAGTTCTCCTGTCTATTTCATCTATGCACACCAAAGATCCGCGAGTCAATCAAAAAAGTAACTCATCACCGTCTCTTCATGCTGGCGAGTTGCTCATTGCTGCCTCACCTCACCTAGAGTTTATAACAAAATAGTTATTTTTTGGTAGTATTTCAACCAACCATAACAATCACTATCTTTTTATTTTATACAATCAAATAAAGAACATTTTATACATTTAAATAACTTAAAAGAACTAATGTATTAATGATAATCAAATAAATAAAGATCGTTCATTTTTTCACTGAGCGTATAAACAATGCTCTGAGAAACTACATCAGTGCAATAGTTGAACTAGACTGAATAATTAAATATACGTGTATCCAGAGTGTGCTAAAGGTCATCTAGCAAAACGAAAACTGCACCTATGCAAAGGATTATGATCAAATGAACTAATTTTTTTCTACTGGTAGAGATACTTCAAAGTTTTTATTCATCAGTAAAAGGTTTAATAACATCAATTAGACTTATTGCCACTAATTTAAAAGATAAAGATTCCCATTTCTATGAGAAAGACAAACTATGAATTTGGGATTTCTATAATCGGATGCGAATTCCTCTGTTCTTAGATTTTCAAAACTATGTAATACTTTATTTGAATCCTTGAGTTTTCTCTATTTTATCTAACTTCGCAAAATCCTCTAAAACCTGTTTGCACTGAAAAGATCTGAAAACACCAGTGAATTTAGTTGAAGTTTGATAAACTACTGCTCTAGACAGTCAACAAATTAGCATTGCTATTCAAGAACTAACTGAAGAGTCATATTTATAGAGGTCTTATTTGCTGATCATTTTGGTTAACAGATGTTCCATGTTCATCAAGAAAATGTGTTCCCCGAGTCAAAATATTAGAGAACGGCAAATAGTGCTGATCAAAACACACGACATTTTCTAGTACTTCGACTCTGATACCGTCAGTTCTTGATGAAAATAGAACAATTTTTTAACCAAAATGATAATTATAACAATCTCTACAAAATGGAATTTGTGAATAAAATTTAGGATACGTTTCTATTTTTTGTGGATGATGGCTGACAGAAGTGTGTTGGAAAAGGTCAAACTCCGTGTTCAAGTAGATGATGCTAGATTTGAAGTGTGTTAATAAGCTGCTTCCACATGAATAGAAACTTGAAAGTATCCTCTACCATCACGAAAAACATCACATAATTTTTTCATCACTCTTTAGAGATATACAGTTGTCTTTTTTAGTTGATTATTGAGACACCCTGCACACTAATTTATTGTCCCGATTCGATAAACTTCACTACAAATGAACGCTTAGAAAAATTACATAAAATCGAAAGGTATCCTTAAAGATTTTCCATTTATTCATAAAAAATAACATTCTAAGTATAGACGAGTCGAATCGGCGAGTTACAAAGTCAACTCGTGCTCGCCGTGTTGTGAGGCGAGTAAACTTGGCGAGTCTCAGATCTCTGATGCATACTACTTTATCGCAATGTTGCTGATCTAAACAGATTATAACTTGTAAGCAAAGCTACTAATAATCTCAAAGATTTTATTGTCGTGTCTTACTTAATTTGTGAAACATAAACACTTCAAGGCAACGCACTCTCTAGTATTTGTTCAGATCTTCAAAAATTTCAGCGAATTTTTGAAGCGGTAGCAAATGCTTGCATGAAGGTTCTTGGCAGATCTCCACTGGAGTATGAAGAGAGTTTGAATATTCTATGCACTGTTTTATGTAGAATTGTTAAAGACTTGAAGGTCCTAAAAGTATTCGTGAGTTATGTATGACAATCGTCTAAAAATCAAATAATAAAGATCTTAGGAAGTATCTAACCATCGGACGGAAAATACCTTGAGGTAAGTTTAAGAGGGCGTAGGTGGGCTTCGCTAAAAGCATATGAAGCACTCCAACGACACATATCGACTACGACTTTAAACATCATAGATGTTGAAACGTTTCTGACTTTGGGGGGCTCAAAGCTTTTTTGAGAATAACGATAGAATGTCTGCATTAGGGAACAAAACAGATTTTCAAATTCCGTTGTAACAACTTTCCATCAAAAAGTGTTACGCCCGTACGAATTTGAAAGCCTTTGGAACAATCGAAAATTCTACCACACTATGCAAATTTTTATTTCATTATCAACATCAGGATAAAAAAACGTTAACCGTGATTAAAGCAAATAAAAAAGTCATAAGTACAAAATCCATTGTTCGAATCCAACTGATCTAGTTTTTCTTTATGAATATGATGAATATGGACATGTTAAAGAGTTGTTGTGTCATTGTTGGAAGTAGAAACTTCTACCAGTTCTGATGACATAAAGTCTTGAGCTGAATTCATATTTTCATGATCATTAGATAAATGAATTGATGAATTAGTTGAACGATCTGTGTGATTTTTAGCAGAGTTCAAACGCTTTTGTTTTTCATTTTCAAAAAAAGATGTTATCTGAAGCTATTTTGTTGATGTTTGTGTCAACATTCATGTTTTCACGAAGCTGACTATTTGTTTATTATTTCAAAATCTTTCAAAACTAAAATACAGAACATGATACAAAAAACACGTCGATACCATAAGTGTATTCTATGCGCTGACTATTTCCCTTTATCTTCATAAAGGAGTCGCTAGTGTTGATTAGTGAAAAAATTTCAAAAATGCACAAACATATACGCCTATATCACTCAGAGTCAGGTTGCACATAACTTCAGAAAAAAATAAACATCACCTTTTCTAACCGCTTTCATTTATCAAATATAGAATTATGATGAAATCTATTTATTATTTTGTTCAAATAAGTGAGACCCCCAAGTCTCCTCAAACTTGATTTAGGAGAGGCTTGAGTCCATCCTAGCCTAAGGGCTCCGTCGACTGTGCTTATTATAGTCAACATCAGAAGTATTCGAAACTGTAAACTAGATGAATTTAATTACCGTTGGTGATCGTCTTTAGCTGTAAATAGTCGGTTCTATATTCGTAAATGAAACGGTCTGATGAATACAGACACGATAGACAGTCATCACAAAAAATTCATTGAAGAAACCGCGGAATCAAACTCGCATCTTTTCATTTTATCTCGTTGCAGGATCAGGATAGAATAACTACTTCAAAAAAAAACAACCGTGCATACTGAGCGTTTCCAGACACGTTACATCGCAAAGAGGTCTCTGGATATCCGTCTAAATTTATGGATGCATAAGTCCAAACATTTTTCATAACTTACATTATTGCAATATCAGATGCCATGTCAATCATTGAATATGACAGTCAATTTTTCTGCATCTAAAAACATTTACAGATAATGTCCACGATTTAGTAGTCACAAGTGACTAAAAGGATGCTTTCATTCGAATATAAATACAATACAACTAACCAAAGCTCTCAAGGTAAATCAATTATCATGAAACGAAAAGTCTTGGATTAATTAGCTCATCGAGCATTTTATATACGCACGAAAGAAAAATAGAAGCCTGTAAAAGAGACTCAAATCAGACATGTCATGAAATCTTTGTTAACACACTTACAAAGGATATCAAAAACGTCGCCAGGAATCGAAATAGTCGCAATTTCAAGTTTAAACACATTTAAAAACGTTCAAAACTATTGATAGCTACATGAAAACAACCGAAAGTAAATTCCATTGTAACAACAGGAACTAATCGAAAAGATATTTGTGACTATTCCTGAACTACACAAAATTCGAGAAGAATAAGTTGCCAAATTCTTAATGGCACGAGTTGAATTGCAATGATAGACGATATGTCGTCTTTCGAAATGTTATTTATGTAACAATGTTTTTACGTTTTTTTTCTTATTCTTTTCTTTTCTGTTCGCAATGAAAAAAATCTTCTACTGTCTTCGTTTCATGAATATCACGATAATGATATGCTTGATCTCAGACCCTCGATATGTGTATTTATGAATCGCATCAAATAACACTGATCATTTTACGACATACATATGATTTTATATTTATAGTATATTGATCATGAGAAAACTGCAAGAAAATTGTCATGATAGGTGTAAAATCTTCAATCAAGTATGATACTTTTCTTGTTCGTTTATTTTACTCCAAGGGTATTGCCCAATGGTGCTATTTTTTGTTGACGCCGTCGTGTACTGAATAATCTAGTCCGCCATATGCGCCACCAATATTCTTTCGGAAGAAAAAATATCATGACGAATGGTAAGAATAAGATTGAAAAATAAGTAAGGAAATAGAGAGTCAATAGTGTATTATTAGTAATAAATGGGAAAACTCCAAAATATTGTAATATAATGTAGAAGATCGCAGGTATATTGAAACTGAAGCAGAATACTGAAACTGATAATAGTTGAATCGTCATTCTACGATCTTTTCGCCAAGAAACCGACTGATGTAAACGAATATGTCTATGATAAACAACTCGAAGAATGAGGGCAATATCTAATATTATACTGAAAATACTGCAGCCAACCCAGTTAAAAAAGAAAATCCAGTCAGAAAACAGTGGAACATTATAATAGCAAGGATTATAATTACACCATGGTTGAGTATAATCATATAGATAGGGATCGCTACATGTAACAAACATTTGAATTAGTACGTAAAATAATAGTGAATACGTAGTCGATAT
This sequence comes from Rotaria macrura, assembly GCA_900239685.1. Classification (NCBI taxonomy): domain Eukaryota; kingdom Metazoa; phylum Rotifera; class Eurotatoria; order Philodinida; family Philodinidae; genus Rotaria; species Rotaria macrura. Next base: position 48,078 of record OENT01000410.1, on the reverse strand, counting down.
CATAAGTGGAATATAATGAAAAAATAAACGTTTCTTTCGTGTCGATAACCAATGCTCATGAAAAATAAGAACGTGTCTTTCCAGTGATGCCTCACTAAGGACGGTGATAATCGTTTGGAAACTAATCTCATCCACATTGAACCAGAAAACACAAAAAGGTAATGTTTGAGGCCATACATAACCTAGACCAAGGTAGGTTATATAGAACGGAACATCCATCAATTGAGTGAACAATATTGCAATAATCAGAACAATTATTGGATGATTATTTAATGCATCTCGTAGAGCACGTTTGGTAAGTAAATGATAAAGATAAAACAATGAACATGCAATGGACATAATATTTAGAGGAATCATTAGCCACAGTCGTATTGTCCTATCGGTGGTCGTCATATTTCCATGATCAATTGTTGATGTGTCATTTGGATCAGAAGCCATGATGCACGAATTTGCAAAATGAAATACTCTAGCAGTGTGTCAATTTTCTCGTAGAAGAATGATCGCTCATGTCATCATATTTAAATATGGAAGAAGAAAAAAAGATAGCATCATCTAATTTTACCTTTACAGATGAAAACTTAATTATCTTTTTTAAGATCTGTCATATTAGTTTATTCTTCGCTGTGCATTATTCAAAGAATATTCAACAAGCAAAGTTTATCATTGTGTGATAGAATATGCTTAGAGAATAGATGAAAGTAATTGCGAATGACAGAAATAAACATATATTTTTTTTCAAACACATTACAACGAAGCGAAACATCAATCCAACCGAGGGAGGGGGGGTTCGCAGTTACTAAGTAAAATACTTGGTACTCTTTTACTTGAAAATCATTAGTATAAAATACATTTACTTTTGAACTTAGTAGAAATGTACTTGTGAATAGCATTACTGATTACGTGTCTTGCTTTTCCAGCCGTTGAATCAAAGATTTCTGTTAAAATTTGGTGTCTTTTAGCACTTTTGCTGCTTCTAAAGAACTATACTTTGTTTAGAGTTCATTGAAAGCGGCACTACATAGTAGAACAAATCGCTAAGAAATCATAAAGATTTTATTTATCAAGAAAAACCATCAAGCAACCAATTTAATAACGCTTTCTTGGTATAAAAATGTTAATCAGTTAAAAATAAATAAAAAATAATAACAATTAGTTACTGATTAAAAAACCAGTTGACATAATCAATACAGACCATGAACTAATTTAATATTAATGCTGATTAAATTTCAAGAAAAACAGGTCTTTACTGTTTTTTTCTTCGTATTCGTTCTCTGTTGTGATAAAACCAGACCAGCATGTGAAAACACTCGCTCCACTGATGTCAATTGTAATTGAAGTGAAAAAGGACACGTACAACTCAATTTTTCAAAAAGTCCCAACAAAAATTTAACTAATATTGCGAGAGTTTGGATCTGAAAGGATCATTTAAACATATCTCAATATCGCTTAAGCAGGTTTTTCACTGTATATACACGGTGCATGTAAGCTTGTGCTTTTCTGTCTCACAGAACATCAAAAGAAAATTAATTGATTAAAGAAATATTGAAATAAATGTCAAGTAATATTATTTCACAGAACAACCTTGAACATCTTGAACGACAGATAGAAACATATTTTTATGAATGTAACGGTACTAGTATTCTGTTAAATAAGATTCTAGCAATTTAGATCCTTGCATTGTTCAAAAAATTTTTTTGTTTTCATGAGACCATAACGATTCAATTAATTTCGTATGATATCCGTTTGGAGAATCGATGAAATTTTGACTATGATTGACTTTTCGGTGGTTCTTCTATTCATTACTTCATAATGTATATCTTTACTTTTCTAGAAACTAATTTCAACATTATTTCCTTCTCAACCATTAAAGGAAGAATAAAATTCTGAATAAAAAATGCTTTGCAGATGAGTGTGACTATTCTGGATGCCAATATTCAAGCATACACAGCCATCCACGTCGCATACCCTTCGTCATCTTACTTTGCGAAGTAAAACAGATAACACACGACTTGTAAATTTAATAAGAAAAAAATCAATTCTCGCTATTGATTTTCACAAAAGCAGGTAAATGCCCTTCATCAGATACTGCCGCATATAGAAATTTGTTGTTCATTTTTCATTCATATTTATCTTGCTTATTTCTATGCATTGAAATTGAACTACTAAACATTCGATGAATATTTCCTTGAATTAAACCCAACGTTAAGATAAGTATGATTCATCCATAGCATGTAAAACCGTCCGTCGGATTTGTTCTCTTATCTGTGTTGAATGCAAAATTTGATTATATATCCTAATGTACCCTTTCTGAAGGGAGTGTGCCTGTCACTAGATGCTGAGCATCTTACACTTCCATTCAAACATGTTTGTCAAGTGTTCGATATTCGTTTGAGCACATCAATACACAGTCCGACAGCTTGTGCATTTGAACAAGCAAAGTTCTAAATGACACTCTGCTTTTTCAAACGAAGTATCCCATAATGACGGTTCTAGCAACTCTCATGAACTACGAATGGTGTTAATACAAAGTTACACCAATCTTGATAACTATAATGAAAAAAAAATCTTATTCCGATTTTTTTGAAAAACATATTTGCTATAAATGCATGAGGGAAAGATTCGATAAATCTAGATCAGCATTTGAATCTTAAATGAAGATTTACACGAAAAAGTTGCACTTTTGGTTAGTGTTTTCACAATTGTAGATTATGATTGATTTTCATACAATGAAAGGAAAAGTATCAAACGAGGATTTCAAGAATCCTCGATATTTTCTATCATCGTTCGAGATTGTCAATGGATGTCTCTGTGTCGCGTTATAATCAATATGAATGCATTTTTTCAAGTTTTTTTTATTGGCTCTTGATTTTGAACCAATGATTGTTTTTCAAAGGAAATACCGTGGACTTAAACGATATATGAATGTATAGTATGATGGATGATAACATTCTCTCAAATAAGATTATTTGAGCATGAAAATGTAATTTGTTTGTTTTCATGTTAATTAGGTTAAGGAATATGGGAAAGATGTGTTCTAGATAAATTTCTTCGTTTGAGTAAAAAGACGTGTTCAAAACGAATGTATTAACAAAATCGAATGAAACGATCATTAGAAGAAGATAGGAGTTTAGCTGACGAGATCAGCTTGTCTTGTTACAAGAAATATGACTCGATTGAAAATGGTGGAAAACCTTCATCGAACGAATGGACACATCTGGCAGCATTCGTCTCTGTTAATCAATCGAATGAAATCGATGTTATTTCAATGGGTACAGGAACGAAATGTTTAGGTGGAGACAGAGATCAACGTGGAACGAATGGATGTTTATTACACGACTCTCATGCTGAAGTCATTGCTAAAAGAGCTTTCAGAAAGTATCTTTATCAACAAATAATCGATGGAAACAGTTCGATATTAACAAAACAGAATAATAATAAATATTTATTCGATAAATCGATTCGTCTTTATCTATTCATTTCTCATCGGCCATGTGGTAAAGCTTCGTTTCTATCCGATAAGAAAAAATTTCAATTTGATCATAAATCGATTCTATCCGGTGACGAGGAACTTCATTTAAAACCGGGTAAAGGTTATCAAACGACAAGTCTTTCGTGTACTAATAAAATCAATCGATGGATTTATCAAGGTTTCGTTTCGTTATCATTCATTTAATTGTTTCAACTTTGTTTCGTTGAACTAGGTATCGAAGGAACTCTTTTAAATCAAATAATTGAACATCCCATTAAGTTGAATGGTTTAGTCATTAAATGTGATGAAGATTTATCAAGTGTATTCAATGATGTTACTGTCGAAAGTGTTTCTCTTCAATTTGATTTTGGTCCATCTTCACAAAGGATTCGTCCGTGCCCTATATCGATGGCTTGGTGGAAATCTCTACCGTTGATTTCGCCCGTTTTGACAGTCGATGGACATTTATTTGGTTTAACGAAGAAATTACGACATAAACAAAAATATGCAAGTCCTTTGGCTAAATGTTCTCTTTTGAAAGATTATCTTAAAATAAACAATGATTTATCATTTAATGAAACAACATATTCACATGCTAAATCTCTTTCATCGAATTTATTAAGAGATCAATTCCTAGACAATCATCCTAATTGGAAGACCACTGACAGACATGTTTTCTATTCATTTACAATTGAAAAGAATTGATCTTCATTTACATTGTCAGCATATATCGGCTAGTCTGTGTGACAAATAAATATAAAACATGGACTATCGAAAGTAATCGACGTGTTTTTTCAGAACATTTCCCAAGTTTCAGCTTGAGAACTATTTTTTATATTATATTTTTTTTCAAACAATATTATGTGTGAATATTCTCACGTTAAGCAAGACATAATTACATAAAATTTTCATTAAAAAATCGATCTTTTTTTTTCTACTAATAATTCTATTCGAAACAAAACATTCTATTATGGATTGATGGACAGAAATGCATTCGAACTGAAATTAGAATAAAGTCAATATTAACGATCGATACTTTTTCATCCTTTCGAATTCTGTAAGAAGAAGTTTTTCTTTTTCTTTCTTGTCTCGAATGCTAAATAATTTTCGAGAAACTTGAGACGAATATTAATTTGATCATGCAAACAACTTCAGTTCTTCAACATTTCTTTATATGTAGGAAACATATATATCGTTCCGGTTCTAAAAGCTTTCATCGATTAAGTAGATATTTTCCACTTTTGATTTATCGTATTTCTAATGATGTTCGAATCTAACCTCATTTAAATATAAAATGAAATTATATCGATTTGATTAACATAAACTCAAGTGTTCAACTGTAATTGAATGAATTACAGATTAAATTAGACAATGTTCATTGAATACAAGAAACTATCAACTAAGTTGTTCCGTTCATTGTAGATGTTTGACTCGAATGAAAAACGATTTTACATTTATAAATCTCAGAAAAACATTTCAACATGTTTCCTTATGGTTGAACAATTGACGTTGAGGATTGATCAGAGTGTTAAATCGCTGGAGAGAACTATACGATTGACTGCAGATGATTGTTTTATTAATTTAGTTAAATTTATTTGAGTTCTAAATGGAATTTTCTTGTGTTTCATATGCAATATTCGTTTTCAGAGAATTTTTCGATGAAAAAAACTCGTGATCGTATTAAAAACATCGATATTAAGTGCTTTTCTTCTTCGAACATCTTTTCTTTAATGCTCACCAGTTTCTTTTTTATTGTTATCTTAATGGTCGCGTTCCCTCAATTTTTCGTCAGAATATTTATCCAACAGCGTCAAGAAAATCACAAATCATTCGAATAAATCTGTTATCATCAAACCGATTTAGTATCACGTTTTTTTTTCTTCTTACTTCGCTTGACATGAATTGAATCTCTATCCGTACAACATCCTTTGTCTTCGAATAAATTATAAATCGTTATTCAATATGATGTAAAAGAAACAACTTACTTTCGATAGTGTAGTGTTTGTGTTAGAAAAAAATTTACTTGTATTCATGCATCAATGATATTTTTACAAAAAGTAAAGGCCTATATTTTCTGTCTTTATTCTACTAAAATAAGTCATATAAATGAACAGTATCTACTTGTACGAAATGTATATAGAAAAATCATACGATATCATATTGTTTTTGTTTAGTTGTAAAGTGAAGTCAATTTATGTATTGCAGCGATACTTCATATTCATGTTCCTTGATAAATAATTCACGACTTTCGTTTATAGCACGTATTTGTTCGTTTATCATAGGTAAGGCACTGATATACTTGATTTCTTCATTGATGTGTGTCAAATCGATATAGTTGTGTTGCTTGTGAGACATTTTCTCGATATCTCGTTCATAATGCCATTTAAGCTTTTCGAGTGCTAGAAACAATTGTGAATTGATATTATTTGGTTGGTAGTGTAAATAAATGTAATGTTCTTCATCGATCATTCGATTAATGCCAGACAAAAACGGATCTTTATGAATGGAATTGGAAGAATGTAGTAGAAAATTAGCAAAATATGCACTAATTTGGATGAGTCGAAGAATATCCGCCATTTCTTTGGACTGATATTTGTACTGATACGTAGAAAACTTATAGTCAAGATGATAATTGATTGGAATATGATCGTTAGCATGACATATACAAGAATGGCACCGATCGTTACTATATTTATGTTGCGTATTGTAACGAATCCATAACTTGTCGAATCGATTCGAATAGGGCATACATGATAAACACATTGCCGTATGAGATGAAACGGCTTTTGGACATAATTCGATAGATACATCAGGTAAATCTCTGCTTCGCAAGACATAATTTCGCAGCATATTTCGCATTGCTTCCAACATGGGACGTATCCTACATTCAATAGCCAGTGAAGCTTGTTCGATTGATCGAGATTTTTCATGAAGTTGCAACGGGGTTAGTTGCACTTTGATATAACGAAGTAAACGTGTCAATTCAAATTTTGATTTTGACCAGCTCGATTTCACATGGAATATTGAAATATCATTTAAATCAGACGAATGATTTAAGCTAGTTAAATATCGAAAAGGTAAACTATCGAATTGAAATGTGTTTTCGTCGTTCATTCGAATTCTATTTTTAAACACTGATTTCAACTCCGATTCAAATATACGAATTCCATCATTTAAATTGAATTCTGTAGAAAACCAATGTGTAAAACAAAACATAATGTTTCGTCGAATATCTTCACCGAAAAAATTGAGAAGCCGTTGAAAACATGATTCATAGACATTGAACCGTGAAAACGTCGGTTTGAGGAAAAAACATATAGCATTCAAATGTGGTAAATTATTGATGAACGATATTATTCTCCCCATCTGAATATGATCATTGCTCAAGCTATGAATATCTCCAAGTCCGGGTGTATCAATAAATCGAATATGTGTTCCATCTTGCATATGGAATAAATAAGATTTACATTGTTGAGTCGTTGAATGATCGATATCGTAGTTTGGTTCGTTGGAATCGAAGGTATCAAGTCGCATATGTTTGGAAGTTTCAGTCCAACTATGTGTCTTCATTAATAATGAAGCTGCAATTACAACGATAGGCTCATGTAATCGAGCACTGTCGAGTGTATCAAATGAATTATAGTTGGCAAAAGCATTAATAAAAGTCGATTTTCCGACACCAATTTCACCAAGAATAAGTATGTTTATTGTTTCTTCGGTTGAACGTAATAAGGAAGACTCAGGATGTATTCGTGGTAACCATGTAGTCCTTGAATATGACTTATCTACGATTGGAATTTCAGTTTTTAATAACGAATCAAAAGTCGTGTGTGATTTCGATAGATATTTAGTGCGTGATATAGATGATTGCTGATTAGTCTGACGCTTGACAAATGGCGAAGGATTTCGATTTAATTTCCTGTTCGATTTATCGATGGAATGATTGAAATTTTCATTTCCTTTAGGATTTGTTGGTTGATTTTCGTTGTTGGCATCATGGTGATTATCATGTAAATATGTATCATTATGACGCGTCACTTGCGAATCATGAATCGAGACAGAGTACTCTTTTAGATCTTTAAGTTGTTTGATTGTCTTATTAATAGCAGCTTTCAATCCATTTCGTTGATGATCATCAGTCAATTGTTTGGTGATTGAATTCGATGAACTCTTTCCTCGACGAACGCTTATAATCGAATCCTGAAATATTTTCATTTCTTTCTCATAGATTGTTTCTAAGTTGGAGAATTCAGTTTGTGCTTCGAGAAATCGTTGACGAAAATGTTCATTCGATGAATGAAAAGATTTTTGGTGTAACAAATTTTTTAATATCTTAAATTGAGAATTCAACGGAAGTAAATGTAACTCAATTTGTTCGATGATTTGTGATTCTAATGGAATGTATGTCACTTCACTTTCTGGGTAGTCTGGAAATAGGAATCGTATGGGACAAAGCGTATATGTCAAAGGTAAATGACAAGTACGGTCTGCTCGAACGTTCGCAATTCTATCACAAAGTTTGAGTACATTTGTTATTTTAGTTAATGCGTGAATGTTCGAATAGACAGACACTCGATTAATACTGTTGAGTAAATTTTTTTCATTGAGTGTCATATCTAAATCAGTGGTATTACTGGTTAGATATTGACGTATTTTATTGAGTACATAATCGATCTTGGAAACATCATCAGATGATACTTGTAGAATGGCAAGCATTTCGATTCCCCAACTGACTTGTATTACAACGTGAGTAGCCTGCGTTTGCAGTTTCGGTGATACAATCGACTCATTCATGTTTCCGTCATGATCAGCCAAGGATTCCTTTCGATCCAAATAGTTATAGTAAAGAAATCTCGTTTGAAGATCAATCGGTAAACTATGATTGATTACCTTACCCATTCCGAGTGCAGGTGTGATATTAAATTCTACACTTAGACGTAACTCATTCGTAATGTCAATCAATTGAAGAACGCTGAGATTCTCTTGAGGATTTCCTTTTTTCACAAAGCATTTTGTTGTTTTAGACTGTACAGATAGTTGTTGCTCTTTGACAAAAATATTGGATTGAACGATGAGACGATCTCGCCAAGCATCGTAGAGAGAACCAAGACTTCCTCGTGGATCAATGCCTGTACGCTGAATAGAAGGCCTTTCGGTAGGTATTGAAATGATGATAGGGGGGTAACGATCTGTTGTTATGGAATTTTCTTCAGTAGTCGTTGGGTTCATTTTTGGTTCGACTTCAGTTTCGTGACGATTAATTGAACTTCGACGCGACGGAACAGTTTCTGGCGGAATTAAAGGATCTAAAGTTTTTCCTGCTTCATACGCCATCCACTTGCATACACATACGATGAAGTTTTTTGCATAGACACTATCAAGCCACTTTTCAGGCAGATTTTTATAACCATAAAATGTTCCGGCCAATGCACCGTAAATAGCTGCTGTTGTATCTGTGTCATCGCCAAGATTCACAGCAGCAAGAGCACCTTTCTCAAATGAATCTCCATCGCTCCAAAAAGCCCATAGAGCAGCTTCGAGCGCATTGATAATATAACCTTTGCCCCTGATACCATCTTCGTAACCTCCAGGTCGTTTGAATGATCCATTGGCTACAGTTTGGACATCGAAATGCAGAGGCTCACCTTTGAACCAATCTATGTGATTTTCATAGAATTGATCACTAAGCAAATCGTTTTTCGTTTCACCACGAAGGGCAGCGACTATGAGTGCACCAAAATAGCGACATGAATCAAAGGCCTTTTGATCACCGTGTGTAATTCGACTGCTCATACCAGAATATTCAACTGCTATTCTGGGATTTTGGTGAAAGTAAAGTGGTACCGGAGCTAAACGCATAAGAGCACCATTTCCAGCTATGCCCTCATCACTGCAATAAACATCGAATTCTTCGAGCAGCCTTTGATCAGATAAGTAATCTAATTGATCGTAAGGTATATTCTTATCAGTTGCAAATAATTTTTGGCGTCTGTCAAATTCATTGAGCGATTGAGTAGTAGCTGACCCAATATCAAAACAGAGTCCTGTTGACGACATGTAGCCATGTTTATACCACCATTTGTAGCGAACCAATTGATCATATAGTACAAATCCATTGCGTGCAACGAGGGAATTAGCGAGACAAAGAGCCATTGATGTGTCGTCAGTAAACTAAAGCAAAAAATAGTCGTTTAGGATTTGATTCGAACTTTGAGATTCATCACGTTAACGTTTTCAAATAACGATCGATGAAATACTTCACGGTTTAATGTCTAAAATAAACGATTAACCAACGAATCTGATGCAAGTAACTCAGTTTTCATTCATGAACGTGATGAATAACTTTGCGCACGATAGGAGAGTATTTTCTTGTTAAATAAAGTTTTCTTACTTGGCCTTTTTCGAGACCCCACGTTCCACCACCCTGTAAATCAGTAACCGGATTGGCTACTAAATAATCATGTGGTCGAAATTCAACATGTGCACCAAGTGCGTCACCCAAAAGTAATCCAATCATGGAGCCAAGAATTCTATCGAGCAAATGTTCATCGATGTCACCTACAGGATCATGAATCTCCGAAATGAGTTCGTCAGGTTTTTTGATCGTTGCTTGTTCAACATCATGGAATTGTTTATCGAGCCACTGCTTATCTAAACGATTAATGAATTCTACTATAAAATTTCAGAAAAAATGAACTTGACGTCAAAAAAGAATTTTTAATGAATACCTCAAGTTTTGAAAATTTTTGGTAAAAAAGGCAAGTATTGAATATAACTCAAATTCTTACACATGTCTAACTGTTAGCAACAATCGTAATATGATTAAGTACAAAACTTCTACAACTATTACCTGATGCGATCAATCTACTTTTGTATTGATGGCAAGATTCTTCTATTTCTGATTCGCATTATGTTAACGAGTAGGATTCTTTTTTTTATTGACAGTGTACGGTTTTTCGTACCTGGAGAAAACTGGCACTAATATCAGAATCAATAGTTACATTTATTAGAATGTTTTCATACTTTTCGAAAATTCTTTGCATAAATCGAAGGGTTCATCCTTCTATGTATTGTGATCATCGGAGTGATTCGTTAAACAATCGGGATAACTTACATTCTCTTTGATGAGAAACGAGCATGAACGTTTAGAATTGTTCAGATTACGTTGAAAAACCCTAATAGTCTGTGTTGTGACTACTTTTCATACTGTACTGATCGGAAAGCTTCTTTTCATGAGTCCGTCTATACAGTACAAATGCTAAAATTACTTCAATAAGTGAATATCATGTCTAGGACGGTATAAATACATTCACTCAGTTTAATGCAAAAGAAAATCTTGTTATGTAAAGCATGTCATACTTTTCTGCACAAGAAGACTCCAACATTAGGAAAAGACATACCATAGCAAGTTATGATACATGATCAACATTTCTTTGTGTCTGTAAAATTTCTCGTTCAAGACTCGAAGCTAACTAAATATATTTTCTAGGAATATTTTTCTTTCACACCCTCAGTTTTCAATAATAAAGCTAAAATTGCAATAGATCTGCTATTCAAAACTGCATCGCTATCTCTTGTTGAATGACTTGTTGTGAATTCGTTTGAAGTGATTCACATGCAGTACGCGATAAAATCAAGGATCGATAAATTCTGAACGATGAATCATTGCGGAGAGCTTCTCATTAGATGTAAACAAAATATACACACCACTGTGAAACTGACATGCCGGATGAATCGAATCTGAAGTCGTCATGTCTAGAACAAAGAAAAACAAGAGCAAACGATCATAATCATCACATCCATTTCTGCTAATTCTGTCAACACAAAGCATGAGTCAATTATCAAAGTTATATTCGATTATGATAGATATTCAAGTTCAAAAAAGGTCTATGACTTAGAACATTGTTATGTTCTTTTCAGTCGTAAATTATTTAAAGAGATATGATTGAAAGAATGTGCTTTTCTTGTAAAGCAATACATTGTTACATCGTTAATCGACCTTACCTTAAAACTTGTCGAATCGCTTCTTCCCACCTGATGCGTCGCGTAAAAGGAAAGTGAATTTTTTTTCTTCTTCTTTCTAGGTAACCGTATCCAACAAGCCAACATGTGACAAACTTTAAATAAAAAAAGCACAACAACTCAATAATAACTTTTCTCAAGGATCACTAGAACATCAAAAGCATAGAAATTACTATAGGGTATCAACATACACTCCAAAACCATGATAGTTGAAGCACTTTGAAGTGTGCTGGCAAAAGTATGCATCTGCTACGAATAAAATACATTGTCACGTATTTCGTTAAATGTTCGATGAAACGATAATGTTAATTATTGTGAAGAAAGTCTAAGAAATAATGACACTCTACTTTGATACAAAACGATTAATACCATTGCTATGAATCATAGCTATGGATGTGCGTGCGGTAGTGATGGATGATCAAGAGAAAGTCGATTCTCACATTCATCTTCTAATACAGGGTGCAAACGAAAGAATCCTATTGATTAATTCTTTTGTTTCTTATATAAATAATACATCCACCACTTGCTGTGGATAACTGATACTTAAGCAGAAGATTTAGCACATTTTAATTCGAGCAAAAGAGATATGAGTGTTTCTTCGCGTTAACTATTTATTAGATCAACTGAGCTCCGATCAGCGGTGCTCACACAGTGAGAGTATGGGAAAATGGACTATCTCGATTATGAAGCTCACAACGAACTAGACTTGTTTTACTAATAAATATAAAAAAGACTTCTATTGAAAAAAAAAATACTTGGATTCATACTGAAATAGTAAGAAGGACAAATAAAGGAGAAAGCAAAGTATCCGTGCCTAAGAATAGGTTCAAACGGAGTGTATAGACCATACCATAGTAATGCTCACCTTCATACCCAACCCCTTGTGACTATGATGATCATATCAATAATATGAAAACATGAGATGAAGGATTAAGGAGGTAGTCAAGAGCTCTCAAAAAACAGAGAGAAGAAACTGTTGTCATCCTATCTCGAATAGTATATTTTCTATTTGTCTTCATTTAACTTTGGTAATGCATCCATTTTCAATAGTGAATATATGATCATACAAAAACGTATGCGCGCTCTTTCAGTATGGAAAATGAGAAAAGAAATACCTATTGATCGATACCAGTTGATAATGTTTTCAATAATAGTTACCGTTGTTTCGTCAGGTAGACCTTTGCTTGGTTCTTCAAGAGTAAGTATAGACGATTGACGCTATGTACGAAATAGAGTTCTCGCTAATAATAATGTTGTCTTCTGTCCTCTACACTGCTATTTTTCCAGCGGTTCATCAAGAGTACCGTTGCGTTTATTATAAAAAAAATCATTCATATTCATAATTTCAGAAAGCTTCGTATAAACGAATCAAGTTCACGGTTGGTTCGTTCCTTTTTTTCTTCCTCGTCAATATCAGTCATCATACTAAATATGGCGTAGAGAAAGTCCATGCGACTGCCCTGCAAAACAATTGTTCGATGTTTTTCAATAGAATGAAATGTTTTTCGCTATTCATTGGTGCACACATTTGCCTCATTACCGTTCTTCGAAATGGAACCAATAAGAATATCGTAGGATGTTGATTTACTTTCAAATAGAAAACAAATTCAGCATGGTTTCTATCGAAGGGTGTGTGTGTGTGTGTGATTGTTGATGAAGAGTTGACTCACATCTCACACGCCAACACCCTTTGTTAACCATTACAAACAAAAACGGAACGCGAATCTGCTGCATTCTCTGCCAACAGTTTGTTGTTTCGAATAGTGAAGGTAAGATTGAATAGGCACCTACAACAACTTAGCTTTCTCATTTTTCGCACATTGACACATGGCCGCATGTGTCAATTACAAGGGCGCCATATAATGCGACGTATTGAGCTTTTTGTGGAACTCACATATAGTTTAGAGCAAAATGGTTAGGCTAAACCAAAGAGCGAGACTTTTCCCCACCCTTCCAATGACTGACACCACCTTCATCATACACACTCATGCCTAGTTACTTTGGAAAATAAGTAAAATATTAGTTTTGACTGTTGCTTTAAAAAATTGACTTAGTTGAAAATTAAATTAAATTAAAATTTTCATCTTTCCTATCGAATAAACTCAAGACTTGATAGTTATGGCATTGGATTTCGACCAGTATTACTATTCAGATTAGTTTCCCTGTCATTTATTCTTATTATTTGCTCATTATTATCATCAATGTCGCTTGCAAGCATTCTTGTAGTTTTGGTATGGCTAATTGGTCGCTCCAAGGAGCTAAAAATCCAATCATTGATGACGATAGTGACTGGACTAACGAACTTGGAAGTAGTGACCCAATAAACCCATCAATCAAAGTCAAAAGCATTCACATTCACAAGGATTCTGATATCTTTCATCCAGACAAGGATTACATAGGTCTAATGGTTTATTTATACAATAAACAAAGTAATTTCATGTTAAATAATGTTCATAGTCATACTGGCATTGTTTATATTAAACAATCGGATTGAATCATCAAAAATATACCTGAGGGACCACAATTTGGACTGACAATGCATGCCAGATTGTTTTACTCAATATTTGGTAGTTCGCAGGGGAATGAATTAAATTTTGTTGGTGCTGGCTTCGCATATGTGAAAGGCGAATGGAAATTCAATTCTCGAACATTTAACACAACGAATTCGAACAATAAATATGATACATACCATAATACAGATAAAAAATTGAGTGATTTTGAAGAAAAACTCGTTATTACCGTGCTGTCTCATTTTTATATGAACCAACAATGGCTCACAATGGCACCTGACGAACGTATTCCTTTCGATGTGTTAACAAAACTCAGAAAAAACTATGTCTTGAAGTGCATCGCGACAGAAAATTGCGTGGAACAATAATTTGGTTCAATCATAAGAAAGGCTACGGATTTATCGACTGCCATGGTTTTGACGAAGACATTTTCGTGCATTGCTCCGCAATCCTTAATACGCCATCTGGGCAGACTTTATTAGAGGATAATGACGATGTTGAATTTAATGTTTTCAAAGATGCTAAGGGATGGCAAGGTCGGAATGTGACTAGAATCAGCCATTGAAATTGTTCAAAAAAATCAAAACAAAATGATTACACTATGTCATGGCGTACCATTTTTTCAAAGTTCACCATACATGAGTATGTGTGTGGATATTGGATTCACTCTCACGCTAATAAATCTGTTTTTTCCGAAAATAATAGTTTTATTTTATCGACGTTTGGATTTCTATATAACCCTTATAATTAGGAATGCAACACATTTTGAATTAATTTGGGATTTGGACATGGATTTCGCTGTGGTTTCTGGATTTGGACATGGTTCGGATCTAGTTTCTAGATGTAGGTATGGGTTTGTGGTGTAACTGAGTGAAGACCAAGTCACCCACACCCACATATCCATCTTGCAAAGAGGCTTTAATGCAAGTCTAACGATTTCACTTCCAGTTGGACACAGTACCTCACACTCATTCACGGACATCTAAAGCATGAAAAAGGAGCATGTCTATTTTAATCTCATTTAACCTTATCTCATTGAGTTTAGTCAGAAAAAGGAACACACACAAAGAAAAACCGAAAGTTCATCACCGGGGAGAAAAACGTTGAACACGATGATTTCCCCAATCAACGATGTAGAGATTGTTATTACGATCAAATGATAAACCGATGGGAGAACTTAATCGTTGTTTACCAACAATGACACATCCTTTTCTGGCTCCTTTTGGCCAACGCATGATTCGATCATTCCAAGAATCAGACACATAGACAGTACCGAATTGATCGACGACAATTCCTTCGGGAGTGGGCAAATGTGCGAGGCTGTTTCCTTTTCCGTGACCGCCAGCGACGACAATGCCTTGTTTAGCACCTTCTTCCCATTTCATCACACGATGGTTTCCCCAGTCAGACACATAAAGTGCATGATCTCGATCAACAAATACGTACCAAGGTTCACAGAGCTGATCGAGACGCCTTCCTTTTCCATTGCCACCGGCAACTAACATACCTTCAGTGTCACCTATTCGATATCGTCTCACCTCATGTTTGCCATCGTCAGCAACGTAAAGAAATCCATTTTCATCCATAGTCAAACCTGCACAAGAGATATTCGAAATCAGTGTTTGTCCATACGATGTACCATTTCGAAGAGACCATTGCACAATTCTGAGATTTCCATTATCGGAGATAATGAGACTATCACTCTTTTTATCGACAATCACATCGTAGGGACGATTTAGTTGATTCGCTCTGTTTCCTTTTCCATTTCCACCGGCAATAACGGTACCACGCCTTGCACCTGATTTCCATTTCATGATACGATGATTGTTGAAATCGGCGATATAAATTGTCTCATCTTCATCGACATACAGACCAGATGGACCACTGAGCTGATTCAGTTTATTACCTTGTCTATTTCCACCAGCGACAATAACATGATTTCGATACCATTTAGTATTCAAAGAAATATCAGTTGAGCTTGTACCTAATTAGTAGTGTACTCGGAAAATGATACAAAAATACAAACACAATTGAATGCAGAAAATAGTGATAAAAGTAGACGCATTCGATTTTCACTGAATTGGTCGATGGGATATGAATTTCTTTTGTTTTGACTAGAATCAATCCAAACAAAGAGATCGAGGACGAAATCATTATAACTTAATATAGTGGTAGCTTTTCGGAGGATAGGATAATTGGATCAGAAATTACTTTCTCATGAGTTAGATGGCTATGTTTGTGATGAACACAAACAGAACAAACACGGGAAATACGAATCCCAGTGCTTCATCAAAGTAAGAAACAAGATACATTATTTTTCCGCTGTCACGCTTATACTGAATTGAAAAGTCAAATAAATGTTGGCCTGAGGATTAATGTAGTCCAACATTTTTATGTGATCGATTTTAAAGATGAAATGATGCTACAACTTGAGGTATTTATGATACAAATCGGTTGTATAGATTCAGTGTTGCCCAACAGTTATTCCTACAGTAGGACGTTACGTTAATAATTGCAGGACCTAATTATACTAAAGAAGACATATGAACCTATTCATGTTGTTGTAACTAGTCGATAAACGAATGTAAAGTTTCTACCGCTTGGTTTTCTATTTTATATTTGCTACATGTATCCTCCTTTAGCTTTTCTTTTTTTAGACTCATCAAAAAATTAACTCTTTTCTGCTCAAGTTTAACATAACGGATTTTTTCAAACAGTGTTGTTAATACAAATCTGTATTCTGAGGAAAATCATTCATAATCATTGTTTATTTCCTTTTTTTTATTTCATATTTTCTGATAGACCTCATTACTCCGAAACCTTCATCGAAAGAAATGAAGTAATTAATCGAGATCGATTGCATAAATTAAAGTAGAGATATAAATTTGTCGAATCAGAGACTTTCGGGAAAATGAATCGCCTCAAGACAAGCAAAAAAAACGTCACCTTTCGATAACTATGGTATGCAATCAAAGTGAAGATTCGACGTCGATTGAAAATGAGAATATCAATGAAATTCTAAGTTTTGTTGATAGAAGAGAAAAAATATTCACAGAGTCGTAAGATACGAAATTGTGAAGTTTTCGAAATACCTTTCCAACACAATCACACAAGTCGTAGTGAACAAAAGATTCTCGCTTTGAGCGTATATGTCATTTGGGCAAACTTGCCGGCAGAACGACAGAACCCGATAACCCATATGCACCCACTCCTCTAGGTAGTTCATTAAGAAAATGATCATCAACGATAGTCTCTACCTCTCATTGGTGGAGTTTTGGTTTCCGTGATTGCCCCGGTTACTGATGGCGTTATACCATTCTATTTACGTAAAAGACGATGTTTGTATGTAGATGGTCAATAATAAAAAATTGTTTCAATTACTTCAAGTTTGTTAGAATTTGTCTTTTCATTTTCTTGCTTGGAATTCACGTCACTCATTGTCGAAGAATCTAAAAATCAAAGCACATCAATACATTCTTTGTGTTATTCTATAGATATTTCAATATCTTTTCATTGTTTAGATCACTCGTTAAGAGTGAAGTTCTCGATATAAGAGAAACAAAATATAACAGGACAATAGAATTCATTTGAAAAATATACACTCATGATGACCTCACTTTGTATGATAGAAGAAGCTGCCCCCTGTTTCAAAAACGATATTTATTGATGTCAGGAATGATTATGAAATTCTTTCCTTGTCAAGAATCTAAATATGCCGATGGGTGTTTTTGCTCCACGAGAAGTTGAGCTGGAAACTCATGCAACATGAAACGAAGTGATCATGGTTTAAAATATTTTCTGAATGATTCGGTACAAATCGAAGAGATTTCAAAATTTAAATTTTCTAGAAGATAAAATCTCTAAACAGATTTAGAAAGAGTGTTTGAAAATGAACACAAGTCACATGATAAATCGCTGAGAATCAAATAATTCTTCTTTGTTCGATCTGTGCTTTTAAAAATATGAATAAATCGATTTCTTGAATTTCTAACTTTAGTTTTCGATTCATCAAGCATTGAAAACGGTGGGACCCTTAACGATTCATCATCCCGAATTTATTCTATTTTCCCTGAAAGGTAAACCTTTGCCTATTGATATGACAGTTGAGATTAATTGCTATATCATCTGTCGTGTCTTGTATAAAATCATTTCTATGCACAAAAATTCATGTTCCGAATTCTTGCTATTATTTGTAACTTACATCACACTTAAAAGACATCGAGCTGTGTCATTTACGAAAGATTTTAATTCCTGAATCTACTGCAACGAAACTAAAAGTTAAGTGCGACTCGTACAATCTCATCGGTAAGAATAATATATTGTAAATTTTCGAAACCGAAATTTCACGTTGAAACTAATCCTTATCTCAATTATCTTATTTTTCCTCGTTATATTTCCTTTTCTCTCCGGTCGCGTCAAGTCAGTGATACCAACCAAGAATTACTTTAAATTCTATATATACTACGATAAGGCTCAAAACTGAATCTGACTTTGGTTGAACTTCCTACTGGAGTAATTTGAGATTTTGTTTCGGTGAAAAATCGTGCTAAAGTAATATTACTTCTATTGTAGATTTTGAGTCAAAATAACCATGTGGGTGTGTAAAACATGATCGAATTTGTGAAAGATTAGTTTTTACAATTTTGTCAACAATACGAAATCTGCATATAGATGGGCAAAGATCACCTTTCTTGGTAATGAAAACTATCTTAAAGTCAGATATCTCAATCAAGATCAACTGTAAATAGGTTATCAACACTATCCAAATTTCTCAAAAATATCAAGCATACTAGTTGATAATTATGATTTTTGAAACGATAGTGAGCAAGACAACAAATTGTTTCATTCTGACACATCGAGAAGCCAAAAACCATCTCGTAAACATTCTAGCACGCATAGAAAAAATTCAATGTCTCTTTTCCGACCTATCAGAGAATATAAGTTTCATACTACCTTCTTGCCATTCATAGATGCACACTCGTTCTAATATATTAGCCACAGATCGGTGCACCTGATCGATCTCCTGGATGCGATAGTTAGTTTTAACAGGAGATTTTAGTTCGTTTAATTCTTTTGAGGTTGTCTGCAAGTAATTCATTGATTTCCTATGATTTTGTAATAATGCTGCATGATCTTTGCCCGAGAGAATACATTCAAAGTCTTGATTCCGTTTGCTTAATTTTTCTTGTGTTCTTTTAAGTTGTTTTTGAAATTTTTGAACCAAATCTTTATTTCGTTTTTCGATAGAACGAATCTTTTGTTTCAGTACGTTCTCATGCTTTGTGATTATCGAACGTATTGACTCAAATGTTTGTGTAATTTTTTCTATGGTAAGATTTTCATTGATAACTATTAGCTCCGTGGCAGTTTTTAATAATAGATCTAAGACTGATTTGGTATTCGTAAACAAATCTTGTCGCTATAAAATGGAGAAAAATGTCTTTTCGTAGAATGCTCACAAGAAAAGATTAATTAAAGTACTGACCTCTTTTGCTTTGTTAGATGCTTCCTTCTCTATTCCGCTACACGCATGACCTTGATGCTGATTGATCATACAATCAGAACAGACGAGTATTGAACAAGTATTACACCAAAATTTAAGTTTCTCATCAGGATGTTGATTACATACGATTAACATGATTGGCTTCTGATCGATTGGTATGGATACATGCGTTTTCAAAACAGGCACTGTATGAATCGATTCGTAACATGGCGGACAATAACTTGTTTCACATTTATTACACCAGAGTTTAGTCTCTACCGAGTTACAATTTGAACACATCATTTTAGCTATAATATAATGGAACTACAAGCGTCTGATAAAATATTTCTGTGACACAAAGTTTAATATATGAAGTAGAAATGAATTAATCGAAAAGAAAGCGCATATTTTTCTTCAATATATACGTCGATAAACTGTGTTCATCACTGTCGGTCTAATTTCAACTCTGTTGCTCACAAGAATAGCGTGATTGATCAGTAATGAATTGATTTCAATCAGTCAATCGTTGGAAAAATATGTTCAATTATTAAATTTTTTCTTCGAGCTAAATATTTCAGCTGTACTTTTGCATATTCAATTAATTGTTTTCATATAAGGCTTTTAATGTTCTATGCAGCGACGTATTGAACAAAAGATTCAGGAAATCGATCTCTCGTCTTCCCCTAAATAACATACGTGTTTCTTAAGACATTTTTCGCTGTTAATAGTGTCATATCTATAATATAAATGTGGAATATTAAGAGTACCTAGTAGAATGTGGGGATAAATAGTCAGAGATATTTTAATACTTTTTCTTAATGAAGATAGTGGAAAATTTGGCTATATATCTATTATATGAAAAACTTTAATTTCTAAAACTTTCAAGTCTTCAAGCAAAATTAGTGGTGAGATACATGGACAAGATTCACATAGACGAATAGTCGTACTAGACTCTAATTAGAATAGCATCTAAAAGATTCTACAACGAATGTCGACAAATTAACAAATCGGAAAATAATACATAGTATCAGTTCCACGGTTTGCAGTACAACTGTTTCATGAAGTTTTAGAATCAGTAGATAGTTATGCTAATTGAGCACATATAAACATGAAGAACTGATCATACATGGGGTATATACTGAATGAAGATGGTTCCAGGAAAGTTTTGAACAAAACTTGTGGAAAGCGATAGACGGAGGACTTCATTCACTGCAATCTGTCGCAGAGAGTGATGACCGAATGTTCATATTCATAGTTTTATTTTAATGCTGCTAGTCAAGAAATAGAGAGAACAGAGAATTCGTGTAAGTCAATCTCTTAAATGCATTCCTCTACTAATTTCATGCAAAGAACTCAAACTTGAAAACATAATCCATCTTTATTATATACATACATTGGCGTAAACCGTTGTGTGAAAATGTTGTAGACAATTTATTCGTACAATTATTTACTTCAGTTTCGTAATCAAAAATATTGAATAAAAACAGAAAGATATTGATAGAGACTTCATATCAGCGCCTATTAAATATTATAACTTAAAGCTATTACAAGGACCTCTCCCCTTCTGGAAAATCTCTGGAAATCTAGCAGCTTTAGCACTTTCTCAATCAAATTTACACTTTCTTCGTTGTTTCATATACTCGTGACTTAGTGACAATTGAATTGATTTCCCTATTTGCTTTATTCTACAATTGATAATCGGTAGAGAAGCAAGTTATTATAATGATTCAAATATATTTAGAATATCGTCAACAAGCTATTTCTCTCAATTACTTACGTCGTTCTTGGGAGTCTGTCTTGATTGTTGCCATGAGAATAACTTAATAAGAATATGAACCTTGTATAATCTAGAACAAGAGTATATGATATAATAATTATAGGAGTTAACAAATATGTAAATTAGCGTTCATAATCATCACTTCATCATTCGAAAAAGAAAAACATAGAGAAACGATATAGGTTTTGAAAATTCTTATTTACAAGTATGCAACGCAATGCCAGAAACAATATTTATTTAAAATACCACCAGTGGAGAAATTTGTTTTAAGCGTTAAATTGTGAGATAGCCACGTATGTTGACGTTGCATGAAAGCTGTTATAGATAAGACTACCGACGACTATTAAGTTCAACAGCAAGCATTGGCATTATTTATAATCCAGCTAAATTTCATTCCTCTTCTCCTAGCATTCGAACAGTGCTTGATCAAATATTTTCTAGGTACAAACAATGAATGACTAAGTGTTAAGATATGATCCCATTTCAAGAGACGATATTCTATAAGTGTAAAAATAGTGAGTGTTTATGTATGTACGAGTATCCTTCTCACTCTTACCCACTCGGACCTGGCCACAGACCTTGAACCACACATTCAACCATGTATCTTTTTTATGAATCATTTTGCAAATAAAAACAGTGAATAAACTGAAGTACACATTCTCTTATGAGACTGCGAGCTCCTTCCAAGTATCATGCCTTGTAGAAATGAAAAATAATTCTGGTGAAATTTTGAATTACGGCTACCTTAACGCATTCTAAATACCGTGAAATTTGATTTTCTTGATCTGTGGCTGTGAACACCAAGTCATATTTGAGATATGTTCGTTCAGCAGTCAAAACTTTAATTTTACTCACACATGTCTAATGCTATAGAGTCGGAACACAAAAACAACACGTATATACTGTACGATATTTCACATTATTGGGCACGGTGAAAGTGATCGGTTTATCTTTTCGAAAACTCGAGGATGAAGATTTCGTTTTAGTTTTCTCATGCCTTCCTGAATCAAAAAAATCTACAGACAACCGCATTCGTGAACACGAAATTACTTTAATGGTGTCCGTTGTTCTTATGTAGATTGCAGATTCTAATTTCCTAGTTTTTGGATATTTTCAATAGCGTTCAACATTCATCGCATCTTTCCACCACATACATACCATTAAAATTAGTTTCTTTTAATGTTCGAATCTGTCTCATGCAATTTACTCACGATGGTCAAATGATAATTGAAATTACAACGTACTATACGATCTCGAAACTGTTTTCTCCTCAGAATTAGAACTGTTTTGTTTCTGTCATTTGCATGTTGTTTTTAAATGGTTTCTTTCTAACACTTGTAATATAACAGCACTTTTTGTTCCATTTTCGTCTTATTTTTCTTGTGTTTTTCTGAAATATTTTTTCTCTCACGAAGAACCGTCCATAGCAACAGTAACATACTTATGTAAAGAACACACAAACACACACACACATGCACACACAGAACGATGAAATTGACGCAGCAGCAATGCATTATTCTTCAATGTCATCTACAAATTGATATTCGTTGCAAGTGGTTGAAATACTCCAAAATTAGATTATGCCTAGACATGGAGCATTTCTATTCAATTTTGAATAGTAAACAGAGTTTGACTATGTTAAAAGCAATAGAGAATTACATTTCACACCTATTGCAACCAGTTAAACACTGAGAATAAATCCAGGACCGAGTAATTATATCTATTGGAACGCTTCGATACCAATGTTTTGCAGTATACAATTACAAGCCATATTTTCATACTCTATTGAAAAAATTTAGATATTATACGTGAGTAATTTTTCATATCAATTAACACTTTTCAATGTGCGACAGTGTTATAAACAACTACATGAATTCAGGTAACAAATTTTATTTTATTCAAGTGAATATCTAGATGATATTTCAATAATCTTTCATTGTTCTTATCATAGTGACAGATATTTTTCAAAATAGATTCTTTCGCGAGAATATGAAATCAATCACCATTTGAGTTATTAGCAAAAATAAGTTGAAGATCTATTCGAACATTCATTAAATTCATATCGACTGGCATAAAGTGAAGTAGCCTCTTGGTATTTTACAGTTTGTTCTGTTATGATCTTCTTGATTAAAAATACTATTTTTTAGTCAATTAGACATAGTACTTAGAATTCTATACAAAATAGTATTGATGTTATTTAGGGAGAATAGAACACTTTAATGCCTCAAATTTTCGGTTGTAAGATTTTGTTCTTATTTGGTACGCAATAATGTGAGTGTAAGACATAGTTTGGGAATGCGTGCGAGCATGATGGAGGCTCATGTTGTTATGAATGAAGCGAACTTGAAGGTCAGCACGCACACACAACAGTTTTCTAGTGCACAGCCATCAATGTAAATCATATCGAAAAACAATGTTTGATAGGAAAAAGTAATTTAATTGTTGAAGGTCCTTGTGTTTTTTCAATAGTGTAGATTTGGATGCGCTACTAGATACAAAAAATGTGCACGCATACCTTCAAGTTATTTTTCTAACCGAAAGTGCCACATGAAATAAGATCAAATGCCTTTTGTGTTGTTGTTTAACGAAGAATTGTATTAGTAGATTGAATTTCTTGAAACGTGTTGTTGTGAATAGGTCTTAATCTCGCAACGTGATGTCACATGTTTTTTTCCTCTTTTTCATGTGACATGTTTGTAAATTTGAATAAGTAGAGTAACAAGACAAACTAGTGTAGGTATTGCTTACGAAAGAGTTTCGACTTCCTGTTTGCTGAAATTTATGCCATTAAATTTTCAGTTCATGTATTGGCTAATTTAGTTTTTTTCTCGTTTAAAATAGAATTACATGTTGGATTTCTACATTCTCAAAGGATGATCTGTAAGCAATAAAATCTGTGGAAATTCTATAAAGCTAAATTACTACCACTGAAAGATGTTCCTGTATTCGTGTTCAAGTTTTGACAACAGGTATTTTCGTGCATTCTTCTTCTCGTTGAATCATTTTGTTTCTTTTGTTCACAAGATGAACTGTGACGCATATTATCCTGCTATGTTTTTCTGATAGAGTCGTGTAAATTTCTCCATATGTAAATCAAAAAATCTTCTCGAATATAAGTGCAAAAATATGTAACCCAAATGATTGTTAACAATCTTATTGTTCGATGCCGTTCGTAGTGGTTTCGTTTTCTTGAGTATTGGCCCCTTTTTTCTTTCCCGTTCCGCTTAGAAGAGCATGTAGTAATTTAAGTGGGACAACTTGCTGATATTCATATCACCATCGTCTCTGTTAACATCGTTACTTAGTTCGTTTTCTTTCACAAGTTTTTGTTGAATGTAAAATAGACACACTGAATATGTGAAGTAATTTATAACAGAGAAAACATTATATCTCAGACGCAACTGGTAGATATTAAGAACGTGCTAAGAAAAGCAGTAGTGCTTTAATATATGAAGTTGCCAACAACAAACAATTCTAAATCTCATTGAGTCACTAGAGATTCGGCCTCAAACGGATTTTAAAATGTTAAAGAAGCAAAAAAGTATCGCTTTTTTCATTATTTCGTTTGAAGGGATTTGACAGACTACCAATGTATGATACTACCGATGCAGACCACCCTAATATAAACCATTTTGCTGATATGAACTACTGAGTAAAGGATAACTTTCGATGAGGTTTAAATTATTTTGACGATGCAATTATGGGAGAACAACAATGAATCGTGACAAGTATCAAATGACATATTTTATTTATATAAAAGAGTATGCTTAGTATTTTAAATTTATCAGTAAATAAAAAAGCTTAGCGATAGAATACTATGTTTAATAGCTCTCACAAAGTGAACTAACACTTATTCATTAGGATTTTCGCTTGATATGTTGATATTTTTGGTCGTTTACTTTTCATCATGAAGCTTAATAAGTCAGATTCGTTCATTTATCCTTCGTTATTCACCTACCGCAGTGACTTGTCTCATGGTAGACTTTTTTCTCTATTCAAGATGAAAAGGAATATTTTCAATTTTCGATGACGAATAAATTAGATGTATACGATTCAGTGCATATTTGTTTCGAGCAAAACCTTCGCATACAACAAGGAACAATTTTTTATTATTTTTATACTATCTGTATGAAAATTTGTTATTCTTAAGATTTAATATTTACTCGCTCAATATTTTGTTTAAGAACTGTCTTAATACGAAATTAAAGCATGTAAAATATCAAATTTAATTCATAATTAATTGAAGATCTCGAAGTGCCAAAGTTGCTAGTTTTCTCTTATGAAAATTTTATTTTATATTCTCTCATGTTGTATTTTACTGTCTCTAAAATTGAAGATGGATAAAAAGTTAACGGATGCGTAATACTTGTTGTTGGATCTAAAGTAATTTAAGATAATTACACATACTTCCCATTTATCGGAATACAACCGTCTAACTAAATATCAAGTAGAAATTTCAAAATTCTATTATAATTGTTAGTTATAGCTACACCTGAGGATAGTGACGTCTTATACTGATGTTGTACCAAATCAATCGATAAGCATTGGTTTTGATGATAAGCTTACATGAACAATCAAGTTGCAATGCTTGATGATCGTCGTGCATTGCGGTTTTTTCATACATTCACTTACTCATTTTCAAGAATTCTTTGAGCAGCCTGGTGCTTTTGATTAGACTACTTCAACTCAAATTGGTAGAGGTAGAACTGGAAAGAGCATGAACAATTGTGCTCGTAATCACAATGTCAGATTCACTTGAAGTAATGATGCAGTGATATTCAACAGGAGACTCTTGGAATATTTCGGGCATAGTTATAATATATATGCAAAAAAGTTGGATATGTGTTTACTAATTACTCTAGCCCCCACACACAGACCATCAGTTCCGTATGATATATTACATACTTTTATACGATTGAACTCTATGATCTCTATATGAATGAGATTTATGAAAAGCAATGATCATACATGGGTGAATGTAGAATTTTTTGATCCCATTATGATTTATGAACTATTAAGTTTGGAAATCCTTCAGTTTATGCCACTCTATATCATATATAGTCATTGATTTTTTGAAAAACGTTTTTACTGATCCGATCGCCTGCTTCAATTTTTTCTCAACGAGAGAACTTTGTAACAAGTAATTTTAAAAAGAAGTGTTTTTTAATTAATTATTGTGTTACTCAAGAAAGAAAAGCATACACATTATACACTTATTTCTTTTCCTTTCATCGTCTGTCAGGGTTGCTAGCATTCAACCCACTTCATGATTTTATTTTTGCTTCTGTTTATCAACTTATCCTTGAGATAATGTTTGAATAGGATTGATTTCAGTCAAAACAGCAAAGAAAACATGTAAGCATATGAATTAACAATCTAGGGTTTTGTTTGCTTTACCTTGATCTTCCGTACCTCATATTAGTACCATATTCATTGCTCCTCTTCATGCCCTCACATTACTGAATATCCAAAAAACGAATGATGACATTCGTCTTAAATTCCTCTATAAATACAGATTTATTTTGCTTGTTGCCACCATATTTTTCAATGCGATGAACAACAACAACAGTAACAATACATATGGAATTTGTTAAAATCGCATAATAACCGTTTTCATACATTCGAAAAATGCAGATTTACTACTAAGCCAATAACCAGTTTAGCAAGCTGCTCAACGAAAATAGCATCATCCACCGATTGTACTATACGAAAAGAATCATTACGATAGAACTTTTTAAGGTTACGCAAAGGCAATTTCTTTTGAATGCAGACATGAATAGTTCGTTCATTTTCAAGTTATTTTATTTTTCTTCAGATATTCAATTTCATCGCATAAGAAAAACTACTTCAATCAATTAATCATCGATATTATGGGTAATGAATCATCGACAGCGAGAACTTCCAAAGAACTTCTCGATAAAGGTTTGCTGCTCTCTGAAATAATTTAGTTTTAATTAGTGTAACAAAGCAATTTATTTTTAGAAATTGCCGTACTTAAATCTAATTCCCAGCTTAGCGAGCAAGGTGAGTAGAATTAAGCTATGATGATCATCTTAAATTGTCTTTTGTTTTATTTAGAAATACGAGAATTATTTAGTGTAAGTAGAAAAATGTCTTCAAATCACTTGTTCTATCATTTTATTGTGCTTATGTAGGAATTCAAGCAGGAATGTCCATCAGGGAAGATGAATAAAAACCAATTTCATAACTTTTATAAAAAAGCAAATGGCTCTGAAGATAAAGATGGCGTCTTATCCGAGTATTTATGTCACTGCTTTTCCCAAATTTCATACTAGTAATTTACGTCGTTTCAGTAACGTGTTTACAGTATTTGACAACAATTCAGATGGTTCCATTGATTTCGGCGAATTTGTTTTAGCATGTGCTATGGGGAACAAGCATGATTTGAATGCTGAACTTGAACTTGTCTTCGACATGTACGTTTACTTTCAAGTGTTTAGAAACTACAAATAATTAGAGAAATTAGTCGGTCAACTATTCTAAACTTATCAGCCTATCTGACAATGAGAATATGCTTTATTCAGAAAATTTGGTTTTACCATTTTCAAGATTTAGAATATAAGATTATCCAAGTCTTTTTTCAAACATAGGATGGATACATCGTGCGATGGAAGAATTAGTTATGACGAGATGGTGAATTTCATGGAGAAAGCAGTGAGATTGTTCTTGTTTTCTTGTTAGAATGCTATATGGAATGCTAGTATGTTTATTTTTTAAGTTGCGAATGTCAAATGCCACTGAAATGAAAGGCGTTACTCCAAGCATGCTTGCTACACAAATATTCAACGTGTTCAATCTCGATAAGGGAGAGAAACTAAACAGACGACAATTTGTAGATGGGTATGCCTGAATGTTTTTCTTCTCCACTTATTCACGACGTGCTTTTAGATGCAAAAGCAATGCAGATCTTACACAAATATTTGGATTTTCATAAATTCATTTCACAATACATCAAGCGAAACTTCATTTTTCTATCATCACATAAAACAAATTGCAAGAGACTACTATGATTTTTCTTTCTTTTCAATAAAGAACTTTCAAAATATTGCCTTACAACAGAGAACTCAACATGCTTCTATTAATATCTGTGCTTATATTTTCTTGTAGTACTTAACTCCCATTAGTGATCATTTACAAAATGATTCTTACATCGATCATTATTATCGTATGGTTGTATATTGTGTTTAAATACACTAATCATATGTAAAGAGCACTTGTTAGAGTGAAGGGTATACGGTCTATATCTGTCTCTAGGTGCGAGTATGACTGGGTGCGTGGGTGCAGGTTGCTGATATACATATACTCTTAATGCACACCAACACCCTCAAGTTTTAAGTGTTGCCATAAGCGAATATATGATTTATTGGAACCATCGAAGGGATGTCATATCAAGAATGTAGCCTGGCATTGCAGCAGACCTCCGAAAACATATAGCAGTTGATAGATCTCAAATATATAGGATCCTTCTCGACTATATAGGAAATATTTAGAATGCATATTTCTTCTACAAAAATATTTAGACATTTAAAACATACTGCAATAGAATTGCCGATGATAAGGTAATTTTTTGTATACAAATATCTTATCAACTAAATAAAAATATCATCGAATTTTGAAAAATACTGGCGCAGCAATATTTTCTTCAGAAACCAAAAATACCACATTTGTGATCGATTTATTTTTAACTGTTTGGCGTATGCATGCAACGTGGGAATATCTTGGTTTTTAATTTTTGTAGCTAATTAGACTAATGGAAACTTTAGGAAATTTATGACAAATACTAAAGAATATAAGACCTGAAAGAGTCTCTATAGTAGTAGAAGAAAAACTCAGAGAAGCTCATTGTTAAAACGTGAAATTTCGAAAGTTGGAAACCCAGCAAAAACGAGCTTTTGAAATGAAAAATGTTCTCCGAAATTCCAAAGTGACTCTGACAATGTTGATTCTTCCTAAAATCTATGAGGCGTATCAAGGATTAGTTCGAAGTACAAAAAGAATTCAGGAAACTCAATTACAGTCAGCCAAAATTCCAAAATAGTACCGCAAACACGAAAAATCGAGATCCCTGGGAGGTAATAACATAGAATTCAGGAACCGATTGAAAAAGTTCTATACATCACTAACCCACGGAAAACACTAAGGAGTATTTAGGAGTACAAAATAAATTGAATAAAGATCAGAAAAAGAGACAAGTTTTTGATTTATTGAAAACAAAGAATTTCTTTTATCAATACTATTATAGTATTTGACAGTCTCAAAACAATATTATCAAAATATGCATATCTAAAACAATATAATATAACAACTGTTTTAGTTTAATATAATCGATGCATCGGTTAAAAATTTTTGCTGCTTCTGTTGCTGTCGACTAAAGTTATTTTTCCAATTTGTCTGAATCTTAGTCCATCCTCTGTTACTTTTGATAGTTGTTCATGAATTGCTTTACTTTTTCTAATACTACCATCGATGAATCTGCATTGTCGTTAATATCTACTTCTTATTATTATGGATGTCAATGACAATATTTAAACGACGTGCTTGGCTCTTATCTGAAGAATTTTTGGAATATTTTCACAAGAGTCTTCAACTTTAAAAATAATATAGGAATATAGGAAAAAGCTCGAAATAGTCTATTAAAGGATCTATTTTCAGAACATAGGGAATAGTCTTGCTGCAAAGCCAGTCTGTAACTAGAGTCAGATGAAATACTCAATATGGATTCAAAGATATAATAACGATTCATTAATTATCAAATAATTCTTTTTATTCGTGAAATTCTTAGATAACCACTCAGTTTGATGTTGGAAAACACCTATTATCAATGTAACCAAAGACAATAATTAAGTTCAACAGCAATCATGGCCATTGTTCATAATCTGATTAATCTTCATTACTCTTCGTCTTGTATACAAAAGAGCTTGGTTAAATATTTCCAAAGTGCTTACAAACGATGCATGACTATTTGTAAAAACATGATCCCATGTCAAAAATCGGTATTCGGGTTGTTAAAAAGTAACTAAAACAATGATAGAAACCATATCTTTTATTACTTGAATGATTTTAATATGTTTCGAAAAATACAGAACTAGATTTACATTTCCAAATAATCCATGTAATTTGCGCTAAAGACAACACTCAGACTGGCAATGCTAAGTCCCAAGAAGACTTTTCTTTGATAGACAAAAGCGTCATTGTTTAGCTGTTAAATTCAGAAATTTCGATTATATTAACCATCGTTTCAATCAAACGACCTTGCATATTCGGATTCCGTAGACGTCAATGGCGTTGATATACATATATGGTTCAAAATTTTCTTCCCCCTTTTAATTCTGATCGAATTCTTACCGCTCTGTATAGTCCACCAGGATTGCCTAAAACTATAAGTTGAAAACAGAAAATTTCTGATGAGATTTGAAATGAATACAGTTCGATGCTTTCAGTTATTTGTAATCAAAATGATTGAATACTGATCGAAATACATACAACCTGTTTTTTTTCATCATGTGCATTGTTCGATTTCATAGATTTCAAAATGAAAAATTTTGAGTGCGATAGGCTTAGAATGACATTTGTTTGTTGCTTGTACGATCGTTTAATCTTATTCAGTGTGTGATTTCGAGTCAAAATAAAAAGCTTTCGTTTCATAAGGGGTAGGTTCACAATTCATAATACCGTATGTGTGGAAGAACGAAGGTATTCAGATTCTAAGTTACTTATTAAGATGTATAAGGTAGCTGAGATTCAGAATTTCAGCAAACCCTCTTTTCTCGTCGGTATTGTTGGAGTGAACCGGGTTAGTCTCATAAGAAATGGTGTTTTTTATACGATCACATCAAGAATATCCAAATGAAAAATTTTCAGCGATTCACAACTTTATTTAAACCAAGCTCTATCTGAACTGTTTGCTTAAATCACTATATTGAATTTAAAATACATATTCTCTTTCTCTTATCATATTATGCGAGTTCCTTGCAAGTATTATGAAGTGTAGAAATAAAAAAATAACTCTGGTGAAACTTAGATTTCTCTGTATGTGGTGGTGGCCGCCAAGTCTTATTTGAAATCTATTCGTTTGCCAGTGAAAACTTTAACTTGAATCCCGAATTTCTAATGTCGTCAAGTTATAAGAAAAATGTCTATACCGTCGTATATTTCACATATCTGTGAATGTTGAAAGTCTTTCGTTCATCGTTCTAGAGACTTATCAATGAACATTCCTTCTCAGTTTTCTAATGCCTCCATCGATTAAAAAAATGATAAAATACCCTATTCGTAATCGAGTTTGTTAGAAACTCATCTTTATCGACAAATGAGTGAATATGAAATTATTGTAACGATGCCGAAAGTGTTTCTCTAGATTGAAAATTCTTATTTCTCAGTTTTTGGACATTTTCAATAGCTTTCAACATTCATGGTATCTTGCCATCACATTGATAGCCTTGAAAATAGTATCTTTTAATATGTGAGTCTACCTCGTGGAATTTTCTCCCTATAGTCAAGTAATAATTGAAAACACAACGTCATGGATGATCTCTAACGTCTTATTTTTGTTTAGAATCTTTTATGGCTTCTACCATTTGCACGTTATTTTCAAATGATTTCTTTCATACACTTGCGTTACATTAGTGCTTTCTGTTCCATTGTTCTTCTTTTCCTCCTTTTTTTCGTGTTTTTCTGAACAGCTTTTAAATATGTGTTCTTTTACGAATGGCTATACCCATAGGATCAGTAATGTATTTATACAAAGAACACACATTCATGCAGCGATGGCATTGAGGAAACAATAAATGCATTGTTATTCAATGAAACGTATAAATGAATATGCGACATTGTATTGCATTTCTTTTATCATTTGGCTAGTATATACTTTACGGCTATGTACAAATCAATAGAGAATGGCATTTCATGTCAAACACTACCAGTTAGAAACTAAAAGCAAATTCATGGACAGGTAAGTATACCTATTGGAATTTTTCGACAATCAACGTTTTGCCGTAAGCTATGGCAAACATTTGAAGTTTTTGATTGTTTGAATGATTTGTAAATGACAATGGACGATTGCTGATTAGAACATTCACAAAACATCTTTTTATATTTGAGTGCTTTTCGTATCAATTAATATTTCCCAAGTTTCAACACTATCATAAACTGCTATACAAAATATTTCAATATAATCTTCATAAATCTGTGCAACTTCATTTCATGTTATTCAACTCAATATCTAGATGATTTTACAATAATCCTTCATTGTTCTTATCATAGTGACAGATATTTTTCAAAATAGATTCTTTCGCGAGAATATGAAATCGATCACCATTTGAGATATTAGCAAAAATAAGTTGAAGATCTATTCGAGCATTCATTAAATTCATATCGACTGGCATAAAGTGAAGTAGCCTCTTGGTATTTTACAGTTCGTTCTGTTATGATCTTCTTGATTAAAAATACTATTTTTTAGTCAATTAGACATAGTACTTAGAATTCTATACAAAATAGTATTGATGTTATTTAGGGAGAATAGAACACTTTAATGCCTCAAATTTTCGGTTGTAAGATTTTGTTCTTATTTGGTACGCAATAATGTGAGTGTAAGACATAGTTTGGGAATGCGTGCGAGCATGATGGAGGCTCATGTTGTTATGAATGAAGCGAACTTGAAGGTCAGCACGCACACACAACAGTTTTCTAGTGCACAGCCATCAATGTAAATCATATCGAAAAACAATGTTTGATAGGAAAAAGTAATTTAATTGTTGAAGGTCCTTGTGTTTTTTCAATAGTGTAGATTTGGATGCGCTACTAGATACAAAAAATGTGCACGCATACCTTCAAGTTATTTTTCTAACCGAAAGTGCCACATGAAATAAGATCAAATGCCTTTTGTGTTGTTGTTTAACGAAGAATTGTATTAGTAGATTGAATTTCTTGAAACGTGTTGTTGTGAATAGGTCTTAATCTCGCAACGTGATGTCACATGTTTTTTTCCTCTTTTTCATGTGACATGTTTGTAAATTTGAATAAGTAGAGTAACAAGACAAACTAGTGTAGGTATTGCTTACGAAAGAGTTTCGACTTCGTGTTTGCTGAAATTTAAGCCATCGAAGTTTCAGTTGATGACAAAATATGAGCTGAAGTTTATGAATCGGTTGACTCAGCTTCGCTTTCTCATTCATAATGAGATCATGCGCTTGATTTCTACTATAGTTACATTCTCATAGAATGATATTCTAAGCAATTAAATATGTACAAATGCCATGATTAATTATATATTTATTACTAAGTAACTCTAATAGAACGAAGCTTATGTATTCTTGTGCAAGTTTGGCAAATAAATATTTTCGTGCTTCTTCTACTAGTTGAATCATTGTGTTTTTTTCACAAGATTAAACTGTAATGGGTAGTATCCTGTTGCTTTTCGGAACGAATTGCGCAAATTTCTCAATGATATGTAAATCAAAAAATTATCTCGAATGTAAATGCAAAAATGTGTAACCAAAATCATTGTTAACAGCCTTATTGCTCGATGTCGTTCGCATCGTCAATATGATTATTCAACGAAGTTCACATTATGAATGTTTTGAATTACTCTGCTTTGTTTTTTTATCTCTTGGGTATTTTCGACTTTTCCCTTTTCCAGTACGCTCAAGAAAGCGTGTAATTTGAGTTGGACGTTCTTCTTTTTACCTTATCTTATGTGAAGCATCACTTCATCTGTTTATATCTCTACATAGTTCGTTTTCCGACATTAAACTATCTTGAATTTATAATAGGCACGCTGAATACGTTGAGTGGCAGAAGAAACTTCGTTAACGAGAGTGGCGACCAGTTACTCCATCCATTCTATGATAACGGTTGTCTCTCAAAATCTACTGATAGATAATAAAAGCGTTCTAATGCTGTAATATATGTAGTTACTAACTGGAGTCAATGTGGCAATTATAAACTATTCTATATCTCAGTGGGGTCTACGAAAATTGATCGAACGAAAATTGGTCGAGAATTTACATTATTACACGTTTCTCGACCAATTTTCGTTTCGATTAATTTTTGTATCGACCAATTTACCACGATCAATTTTCGTTCGATCAATTGTCGCTCTCCCATCTCAGTGAATCGTTGTTGACTTTACGTCAAACGGATTTTAAGGTGTTATAGATGTAAAAATATCGATTTTTGTTTTCTTGATCAGGAAAACTCTCAATCATTTGTGGATATGCTACTCCTGTACTTTTATAGATGAGCCTCGGGTACTTATCGACACTTAAAACAATCGCCTTTTTAATTACATTATTTCGATTGAAGTGATTCGAGGGACGAAAAATTTGTAGGAAAAAGGTTCTCCCCTTTGGCACACGGGAAGAACCTTTAAAAGTTTCGTAGAATTGAAAAATCGTTTTTTGAGCATTTGAATGAATTTGCAAGCTTTTTCAAATCTACCAAACCTTTTTCAGTGGTTTGGTAACAAACCTATTTTCTACAGTGTGGAAGAAGCATTTTTAAAATACTTTTTCAATAGAAGCGGAATTTAAAAAGAATATTAATTTCACCAACTAAAATAAATGATATATCCTTCCCAGAATTTTTTTAGGGAACTACTACTCGCAGAAAATTCAAACAAAAGCTCAGTAAAGTTAGAAGGGTGTGGATGTGGGTGAACGAACTTAATAGTGTAATGCACAAAGACATACCAACACCACACCCTACGATACTTCAAGTCTTTTATTTCATAAAAAAAGATTCGTTATGCTCTAGAGTCATGCATGGTAGAGCGCGTCAGAATAATCCAGTGGCAAAAAATTCATATTTCGTTTCATTACCCATTGACAAGTTAGTACTTTACTTTTCTCAGTCATCAACTAAATAATGTATTGAACAGAACAATGAGCATTGTTCGAATATTGGAAAAAGCAACCATGAAGGGGGAAAGGAAAGAACCATGACAATGACCATTGACGTTTTTTGTTTGACTGCTCCTTGTCGTATAAAAGAACATCTTCGACGTAACTATCATCATTATCATCTTTCGTTCCTTTTGCACGATTCTCGACGTATCACTATATTGATCATATAAATTTGAGTTCTTGTAATCTGTCTTATCAATATCATATTCATATCGTTCAAAATTATACGGGAAGGACTGGGGCAAAATACACGGAATCTGACTTTGAGAAAGCCACCGACACTATTTGAAACAAGAATTTTCAACCTTATATTGCTACCTACCAATTTAGTATTCCCGTATCTACACTCTATGGTCGAGTTTCTGGTGAACGTACCACACATCCTTGGGATGGGCACACAAATCACAGGAGGAGGAAGCATCCCTTATGCATGCTATCGAAGCATTTGAAAAATGGCAATTACCAATAGTAGGAAATCGGCAATCGAGATCGCACGGCCACCCAGTGAAAAAGTATCAAATTATGGAAGATTTCAGTGGATTATAATTGGATTTTTCTGCAACAAAACCCAAATTATAATCGATTGAAATCGTCGAAACTAAAGATAATTTGATTTTCAATCAAACAATAATCTTTAAAATCCGCGAAAATTTTCATTAAAACTATGCACGTTTCATTTCAATCATATGATCAGGATTTCATATGATTTTAATCAAAATTTTACCAAGTTTTTAAGATTATTGTTTGATTAAAATTAAATTATCGTTGATTTCGACGATTTCGATCGGTTATAAGTTGGATTTTGGTGCAGAAAAATCCGATTATATTCCAGTCGAATCCTCTATATTTCATTATTTTTTTACTGGGCGTATATGCTCGAACTCGGGGAAAAAAAAATTTTGATTGCTCATCTCAATGATTAGTTTTCTTTATTTATGAAACAGCATCCTGAGCTCAAGATCACAAAAATTTTTAAAATTGGAAAAGGTTCATTCAATATCCTGTACTCCGGAAGCTATCGAAAAGTTTCTTCACCAATAATTGTACTTAGACCAACAAGCATTTTTTCGATTATTTAACAGAACGTTGGCTCTAGACTCTACACAGAGTTATCGTCAAGCACAAGCTTCTAGATAGGCCAAAAGCTATATTTAATGTTGATGAGAGTGGCTTCTGCAACGACCCCGGTCGTCTATCAGTTGTCGTTAAGTGATTGACAGAGTATTCATTATCGTCACATTCTGGCATCGGAAAAATATTCACAACAGTACTAATATGTTGCAGTGCCAACGAAAAGTGAGTTTTTCTTGTGTGGCCCTAATCTTCATATTTCACCACTTATTTCTTTCAGGGCTCTTCAATTGTACATAATTTATCAAGGTACGCATCTGTGAAATGCATGGATCTTCAAAAACTACTTTTCATGAACATGATTCAGCAGCAGCCTTTCCGGATGGCTAGAAAGGTACATATTCTTCGCTTGGCTCAAGCAAATTTTTATCCCTTATGTTGAAGATCTATCGAAGCAAGTACTACTTATATTCGATGGGCATAAAACCCAAACCAGCACACGGATCATCAAGACTGTCACTGTTCACAGGATCGAACTTCTTTGCTTGTCTCCATACAGTATACTACTGTACTTCAACCGTTATATTTAGTAACTCTCACAAAGGTGAAAACTACTTGGCGACAACTCCTTAATGTGACGAGTTTAGATAGAAGAAGGGTTAATGTTAATGTTACTACATTTTATTTTGCTCCTACATAACACAAATCGCATCGTTTACATCCACAACACGCGCTTATATACGCAGCCAAGAAAGAGAGAGGGAGGGGAAAGATACAACAAGAGAAAAGATAGACATAACTAATGAGAAGATGAGAATAACAGGAACGATGATTATGGAAGCTGATATATGTATTCCTGTCAACAGAATAAGTAATGAGCTGATCGTATCCATGAAAGGATGAAAGAGAAGAGATATATGTAGATAAGGAAAAGACAAAATGTGACGTAAGAATACTCTCAATATAGAACGCCACACTTAATATGTACAATCTCCAGTCGAATTCAAAACCAATCAACAAGAAGCGTTTCTGTGGTTAACTTAGTAATTTGAGTAATCTCATGAAATGAAATTTCGTGTTCTTATTCTTATAGAAACCATTGTTTTTTGTTTAATTTTTCTAGTTGGAGAACTATGGCGAACGGCTTTACTTCCAAGTCATTGTTCATCTGGATTTTTTGTGGGTATTTATCCTTTCGAACCTCTCGTGGTCACAAAGGAAGGATGTTTAGTTCCTTCTTCGTCTTCAACAGTTTCAAGTACACCATTGACGTTTAGCGGTAGCATTGGCTTGACTAATCGACTTACCTTTCGTCTTAATTGTTCTTCTTCATGTGATGCATTTTCAGCTGCGGGTGAGTCTCAACATTTGAAATGACTGCTTGTAAATGTAATATTTCAGCTCTGGATGTCACTACTACCAAAGTAGCCGATAATGAACAAATAATGCAAAATCAACACATTATTTTCCAAAAACCAGAATATAATTAATTGCAATTCATGATTTCTATTATGTTCATTGAAAATCAACGCATTTCAATGCATCATTCTAGAAAAATGTAGAGATACGAAATAACGGATGGAAAATCAACGCATTTTAATGAATTATTCTTGAATAATGTTATTGTAATAGGAAAAATTGGACGGACAATCGATGTATTTCAATGCATGAAGTCGGAAGAATGTTGAAACACGATTGAACGCATTGCTTTATTGCCTTCTCAAATTGACTGAAATTCAGGAAAAGTATCACTTTATAATAACTAGAATTTACCGTATGAAGTTTGATGAAATTAAAATGCCATGAAAGGTGCAAAATAATCTGACTGTTAATATATGATCTCCTCTTGAGAAGCAATACGAATAGTAGGTGGGCCAAGCATAATCAAAATGTACAGGACCCTTGCTAAGTCTCGAGTGCATACTGTGTTGCACGCTTTTGACAAAAACAGTGTACACAGAACACTGCGTCTAAAAAAATTAACATTTTATGTGTCATAGAAAAATCAGTTTTTATATGAGTTAATTCTAATATCAGTGGATGTAACATGCTTACTTTGCATGACAGGACCTCTGTTCTTCATTTTTACTGTCGACTATTACTACTTTTTCTATTTCTTTCTTACTGAGCGTATTCAACATTTTATCCTTTCTCTTTCTACACGAAGGGAATATATTGTTTAACAGATATAAAAATAAACAGATTTTTTTCTACATTACACCGTAACTTTCGATATATGCACTTTGACTACCTTTACTCACAAAAGAAAAGTGTACGGATACGTTTTGTTCAATAAGCAAAAGTGCACGAAATCATTTCGGGTTTTTGTTTCTATTCGGAACACTGCTTTTGAGTGAGTTATGTGATACTTTATTGAAGTGGACGTCAAATACTACAGACCTTTTACTTACTGATAGCATACACGGTTTGAAGTGGCGGTTGATTATGTTAGAATAAGATCTAAGAAAGTATGTATACTTTGCTTTTATGTCTGGGCACTTTTGTAGAACCATCCTCATACACTAAAAACGTTCTTGACAACGCGTTCTTTCTCTAATTAGTTTTATTTTCATTCATCTTTTAAAGAATTTTCACCATACTCAAATTTCGCACAATATGAAATATTTTCCAAGATAAATTTATTCTATACGGAATTTACTTTTGCAGGTTATCTGCAAAAGTAAATTCTGTCATTTTCGGTAGTCTCTCTTTATCACATTGTGCAATCACACGTCTACTCGCTGCTGTTAAAATACAAAATTAAACTTATATGCGGATATTAGGCAAACAGGAGTACCTATACGTGGGCATTAGGTACCCTAAGAGTTGCCTATCAATACATTTGAAGTACCACAGTAGTAGTTTTTCGTGGATATTGGGTACTCGATGGGTACCTCTATGCTTTTCTTAGATCAGTATCGGTGTCAGAGTAACAATTGTGACACACACATATGGAGTAGCTGGAAAATGGAGTGCTTCCTTCCTTTACAGGGCGTTTCTCTGAGGTTGATCATTCATCCAGGTTTGAGACTAGTTTTAACAAATTACAATGTATTTAGTTCTCTGTGGTCCAATGGAATGATAGTGCAACGAGAACAACGCATCAAAAAGCATTGATTTCACAATTAATTGCACTGGATTAAAGTAAATCATGAATTAT
This sequence comes from Rotaria macrura, assembly GCA_900239685.1. Lineage (NCBI taxonomy): Eukaryota > Metazoa > Rotifera > Eurotatoria > Philodinida > Philodinidae > Rotaria > Rotaria macrura. The sequence goes on along the minus strand of OENT01000410.1, from coordinate 8,665 downwards.
AATGCACTATTTGAGTTGCATTATCGTGTATTTACATCCATTACTGTTCTATAGTAAAATAATGCATTACAATGCCCATTATTTCTAAATAAGAGCTGCATGGGTACTCTGCTTCAACAAGCACCCATGATTTTATCCTTAAAAGGGTGTCGGTGTGGGGCTTAGTCTTGGTATGGACCATACACACACACACACACTCTTTCTCAGACATATTAAAGCTGATTAGCACGAACTTTTTATGAAACAAAGAGATTACGTTGCTCTCTCTCTCTCTAATGTGTGATCACAAACTAAGAGACTTTCATACTTCACTAAGATAATCCTACTCCAACTAAAGATATGCATTTAGCGTTTAAGTCCCTATCGATTCCTATGATCAAGGTTCATTGAGTCCTATTCATCATAAAAATTTGTGCTTAAACCGTTGATGTTTAAGTAACTTTCATCTAGTAGCAGGACTTTAGACGAGTATCGTATATTTCCCCAACAGTCTCGGTCTATTTTCACATAAAAACGAGATCAAGCCCAAGTAAGATTCATGTACGAAATTCTTCGATTTTCTGCATCGAAATTAATGTTCAAGTGGAGCTTAAAGGGAAGAAAACAAGCCATGACACCGGTACCGTTGAGGATTAAGGTCAAAGAATTTCGGTATTTTACCCACTAATGTACACGTAGGCTTCAGAGGAATAGTAGTTTGGAAGCCTTTGTTAGATATACGATTTGACTGCCTTTTACATCCTCCACCTTCTTTAGTTAACAAGTGTTGTGGTGTTTTCTCCTAAAATCGAAGCTGATCGGTTTTATTTTTTTCATCTATGAAAATTTGGTGTGTACATGACTATTATCGGAAAATAAATACATTAAAATAGATAAGTATTTTCATGATTAAAAAAATGCTTTTGAATGGATGCGCTAGTTCTTTTTCTATTCAAAGAGCAGAAGATGGCAAGTTCAATGCTTCTAAAATAAAATGATGCACTGTTCAAGTGCGACCAACACGATCTTTTATGAAGCGTAATGAAATATATGTTAAAAGTCTCAACGTAATAAACATCCCAATTAGAACAAGAATATTCAGACCAGCATTTAGATCAGGTTTGAAGTATTTTAACGCATCATCACCGGTAAATGTTCCATTAGGATTATTTTTACACACATTAATGTATGCTCCATTACCACATCTATACAAATGTTCCCCTGTAAATTGAAGTTGAAGGCATACATCATAGCCGTATTTGAAAAATGATAACCATTTAGTCCATTTTAACCAAACGGGTATATTTTCAATATAATATCCACCAGCTAATATTAAAATAAGTAGAGTTATATTAGCAGCGACCCAGGCTCGTCGTAAATCTTGTAGCGATGCACTCAAGAAAAGACCAATGGACTCAGCTACAAGAACGACCATTACTAGAGAAAAAATGATACCAAGAAAAATACTGAAATTCCGATTCATATTTGCCATCCAATATGCTATAATAAAAGAAATAATCGGCAAAACTAGTTTAAGCGGAGTTTCAGATAAACATTTAGCAAGATAGTAACTTGATAAACGAAATGATCCGCTTGCTCGTTCTTTGTCTATGATAGGGCGTTCCACTAGAAATGACAATACACTAACGAAGCATAATTCAAACGGCCAAAATATTAGCATAAAATAAATGAATGATGCTCGATCTCTTAGTGTTTCTTCAGTGTAAGTTAAACGTAACCAGAAAAGACCAAACATAAGGGATAAAAATAATCCTTGAGTACAATTAAGTACATCAAATTGTGCCTTGCTTGTCAGTACCAAATTACGTCGAAAAAGAATTGATATTTGTGCAAAAAAGCCTACAGCCCATTTACTTTCTTCCCGTTGTCCGATGATTTCTGTGTTATTGCCTTGCGGTAAATCTTCTTCGTTACCACTGGGCTCGCCGATCAGATATTTTTGACATTCATTTGAATACTCCTGTCGTTTTTGAAAATGATCATGTGTTTGCTTTCCATTTATAGGAAATCTATTTCGAATGTAAGCCTTCGTCAGTTCTTCACGAACTTCGAAACTTTTGTTGGCAAGATCCATTATGAAATCAGCTGGATTATATTGTGGAGGTGAAAAATACTCTAATGTTTCGAAATAAGCAAGAGCATTTGATGGTTTACCCTAAAAATTTGAACAATTAATTCATTTATCAGAATCTCATTCAACCTCTACTTTGAAAATAGTTTTGCCATCAGCTAATAAAATCAGTTGATCAAATGATTGAAAAATTTGGGATGATGGTTGATGAATCGATGTCAATATTGTCTTGCCTTTGGAAGCAAGTTCCTTTAGAATACTTATAATAACGGCTGCGGATGTGCTGTCTAAGCCTGATGTTGGTTCTAGAGAATAAAGTAAATAGTTTTGAAAATAAGTAATTTAAGAAAAGAAGAGCAACCATCGAGGAAGATAACACTTGGATTAGTTAATAATTCTGTCGCAATATTGACTCGTTTCTTTTCTCCACCAGAGATGAGCATAATTGTTGTATCCGCACAACTCTGTAGATGTAGTTGTTCAATAACTTGATTAACTTGAGCCAGTTTATCTTGTCGTGTGAGATTATTTTGTAATCGAAGTAATGCTGTATATGTTAACTGTTGTTTAACAGTTAGAGTTTCAAAGAAAATATCTTGTTGCAGAACATAAGCAAGTTTGCTTTTCATACTTTTTTCATATCGTTGATTGTTCATCCAAACATCACCTGTAACACCACTCAATGTACGACCAGCTAATATATTCAGTAATGTTGTCTTGCCACTACCTGATGGACCCATCAATGCAACTACTTGTTTTGCAGGAATTTGACCAGAAATACTGTCTAGTAATGCTCGTTGAACTAATTTTTCTTTGGATGTGTTATCAGTTTTTTCTCTTGGGACATTTATTATTTTCGATAAATTATAAAATGTAATTGTAATGCTTGAAGATGTATCTGCAGTCATTAAAATATTGTCAGCAGATGTATGTGTTTCGACTGTACCACTCTTAGATATTGTAATCGCATTTTCTTTAGATGGATTTTCGTTAGGTTCACTAGTCTTTTCGCAAGCCATTTGCATAATTCGTAATTTCAGACTTGTGTTAAAGTTCGACTAAGAGGACAAAATATACTTAAGTAGATCAAGTCAGCATTGTTGACTATTAGCCTAAGGTTGTATTCCTCTTTTAAGACAACCTATCTGAATATATGGTAGCAATTTTTTGGTCTATGCTACAGCCAATTTAGAGTGAAACATTTCTCTTTCAAGACCGTTACATTTGACATAATTAAAAATGCTATATGGTCGATAAAGCGTCTTGACTAAGGAGAAAACAATAGGCTCTCATATCATAAGTTTTTTTACGGTACTTAAAAGTGCTTTGAGTAAATTTCAGCTATTTAACATATTCTTGGAACTATGTGAAACCGATTTTTGCTATGTTGAATTATCATCAGTTACTTCAAGTTAATTCAAAGTACTTTGAACTATTTACCTGTAAATATTGCGAATAATCTGAATTACTTTACTTGAAAATACTTTAAGCAGCTATAGCAGCTTTTTAAATATGCTGGAGTAGGGTGTGGTTGTGAGCCGTAGAGATATTCGAACGTACATTTATATTTACACTCATACCATTCTGTTTTCATCTGGTCTGGTTTGATCTCATTTCTTAAAAAACCATTTGTATTCAATTCCTTCTAACTCGCAAAGTATTCTAGTTCTAATTGATTTGACTCAAAAATGCAAGGTTCAGTTTCCAGTTCATTTTTTTTCACATTCTTATCAGTACACGAGCCCTTCTTTTGCATAGGAGTACTTTAATGTATTTTAGTGTATTTAAGGTTGTTTTATAATACTTTAAACTATTGTAAACTATTTTGAAATAATTCTATCTACTTTAAACTACTATCGTACTTTGACGTTCTCTTTAGCTTGAAGTCAGTCGTTTTTCCCCTAACTGTAAGTCAGCATACACACTGCATTAAAAACATGTAGGCACTGATTCGTTATGGACTTGTAACACAACAGTCTAAGAGCGATCATCGTAGTGGAAACCGACGAAACATAACCGAATGTAATGAATAGCTTGATCCAGTGAGGTAAAGTTTTCTAGGAACAAATATCAATCGGTTCTATCCATCGCAAATCGATTATGCATCATTTTTGACCCAAATCTAAAAGAATTTTGAGATTTTATTTTAGAGAGAATATCGAAAGCTCCTATGTTTCATCACATATGCAGTCATTCAATTTACTCTACTTCATGGAAAGGGAGTTCCGAAGAACCTAGTTCCCATGAACATGCATGCGATCAGAAAGATAATCTTTCAAAATACACATAAACTTTAAAACCGACTCGTGGGAGTTCAAGTATAATTTTTCTCATCCACAATGTTATGAAAAAATGAGTATAGAAGCCTGAAAGGATACTTTCAGTAAAGTTTTTCTTTTCGCAATATTTACGAGGCCAGCGTATCTTTTGATAGCTCCATCAGAAGACTTTTATTAATAAGTATATCAGCAATTATACTCAAGATTTGATAGATGGAAGGCCTCATCACTCTAAAAACTTTGGAAAAAATACAAACTTTTAAATTAACATTCAGTTTGACAAATAATCTTTGTAAAAACATATTTTCATTGAAATCCATTTTGAGGAGCATAACCTTGGCTAGCAAGAACAGTTCAAATTACTGAACCCTTGATTAGAAATACAACTTTTAATAGTATATCGAAAGCACGAATTGGGTGCCTTTCTCTGATTTTCATCAAGAACATGCATGACCAGTTGATAATGAATGAAAGTTGATTGATATTGGCGATGTACTCAGGATTCATAGCCAACGGACACACTTTTCTTATTTTCTAGTAGTTAAATTAATCAAGAATTCTGTTCCTATTATTTGATGTTATTTTTTGTTATGTTTTTAGTAGTGTTTCGGCAACGGTGTTGCTCTCGTCAGACTATTTTATTTTACGTAAGTTTGTAAAAATTTATGTATGTAAATATGCATGTAAATTCTTTTTCTTTTTCTTTTTAGTTTTTCTTTTAAATTATGATAGAGGGACGGCAAGACGATGGTACTAGTACGGTTTGTCGACTATATGTCATCTTCGTCCTACCTCCAACGTTCATAATTAAAAGAAAAAAAGTTCACATGTATGTATACATATATAAATGTATTTAAAAACTTAAATAAACCTGCAAGGACTACATATAACATAAGTATTCAAATACAATACTTCTGTTGTGAATTTAAATATTACTAGAAAATATTTTAAGACTTAACTCGATGCAGCCTTCGACAGACTTTCTAGAGATATATTTAAACATTAGCTTTGATTTAAGCAGTTCGTTCTAAGTTTCTACTTCCACTGCAGAGCTAAACATGTTCCAAAATGTGATTGGCTTTACAATAATTTTTTTATGAAAATTATCTTTCTTCCCTGAAATACTACACCAGTAGAAAGAACTCGCTTTCCTCGTTTTATCGCTGTACAAACAATATGATTCTAACGTCAGAAAAAAAAGTACTCAACATATTGAAGAGTCGAATATTTTCAGAATAAAACGTTCCTGTAATTCAAGATGATAGTTGAAATTGCTTATTTTTATAGAGAATCGATTTTGAATAAAGGGCTGGCTAATGATGAAATGAGAAAGAAAATCTCGTTTCTCCTTCGTCAACAAAAAATGACACGAAAAACGCTGAGGTATCTCGATACCATTTTGGAATAATCCTTCACCCTGAGAGTGGATCAGTATACTTGTTCAACACGTTTTTTCACTTCTCTGAGACGTTATTTATATGTATTCCCAAAGGAATACCTTCCTTGTAAGATCGAATTAAAATAATCCGAACTTCCAGTTACAAAACAAGCCAAGATCTATTTCTTTAATCTGCAAATAAAAACAAAATAAAGAATGCATACGGCACTTAGACAAAGGAAGAGAATACATATAATAAGGACAAGAATCATAGGGGATATGTTGCGAGAAATGAAATTGGAAATTTTTCTCTTCCCAGTTCTTGCGTAGGCTTTTGATCGGTGGGCCTATATCCATCTACAACATTTTCTTAATCAATTAAAATCCTGTGATTATGATTTAAGTGACTCGAATTTAGTAAATACAGAGTGCTTCATGGAAGATAAATGCCTACCTGTGATGCAAGCCTACCAAAAACGTGTTTTAATGTTGATAGAAAGTCGCTTTCATAGAGAAAGGAGCAGAATTCTATTGTATAACAGTGCAAAGAACAAAATTTTATTGGCGTGCTTTGTATTCAGGTGAGATAAGCGGAAGAAAAATCAGAGCAAGCGAATGATCTTTCTGAAGTTCACTAAGAGTTACCGAATTTTTCGCGCATCTTACTCAGTAGGTTTCTTTGAATGGAAAAAAATTGCATTTATAGCACAATTCCATGGCATATAGAAAGTATTATTGTCAACTCAACTTTCTAAGGCTAATGATGATCATCGATGATCGAGGATGCATGTCGCGATACCATTTTTAACCCGAGTTTGATTTGAGCTAACTGAGAAGTTCATTTAGATCTGAAGAAAGTTCAATTGAATCCAAATTTTCATCACACGCTTGATTGTTTAGTACTAATGAGGCGTTGTCTGTGACGTGCAACTTGTTTTTCGTAAAGTGTAAAACTTCTCGGTTGTATTTCTCACCGATTTTTGACTAGAAATGTTAAAATTCGTATTCTGTCAGTGAACAAACCAATGAAACATCAATGTTTTCTGAAAAAATACATTTGAATCTCGAAGCTCAAATGAATTAAAACAGTGGAAACAATTATATTTGTTTGTATACACGAAAACACTCGAGGAGATCATGTCAACAGATTTTTAATAGACTTATTGCCATTTCGCTTCGAGTAAGTATTTTCAGGAAAAAAACAATAGTTTTAGATGTTTTTTATCCCACAAGTAAATATAACAATCAACATATGCATTTGAACCTTTCAATATAAAGTAGTCTGTAGTAATTTTCGCGAACATCTGGAACAGAATACACACTCCAGTAGAACTATCTACAGTCAAAAGTCTTGGATGAAAAGTTTTCTGTTTTTGCTTTTCCGGAGAAATTTTATTCCCATGAAAAAATTCTAGACATATCGTTCATTTGTTCGATTTATTTTCGATCTAATGTAAAGTTTTAGTGAGATCTGCTAGACATAAAAACATCCGTTTCAGTCGACTTACAAAGTGAACCTCTATCTACTTTGTGGAACTCTCGATCAGGTATTAATTATTAACTAAATAGAATTGGATAACCCTAATTCGATCTCAACTTCTTTTCCACAAATACGTCTTTTTGATTCAACAGAGTATTCTTCAGATAAGCTTTTGAATATTTTACAAGCACTATTATTCTCATGTTTTTGCTACGGTGGCTATTTTTATTCAATCTGAATAACTCAATGAAGAAATGCAGATTTCACTGAAATCTTTGGAATAAGCTTCGTGGTATCTGATATATTGATGCTGAGGACCAGAAAATTTCATGCAGTGTATCTTCGTTAGGACGAGCATTACTATAATATGCTTGTGACGTTGTAAACTCGCTTTATTAGTTTGTGGTTTTACATGAATAGACGTCATTATTTTGCAAGATTATTATTTCACGACTCTTGCCGGTCCTAATTCTTTATTCATGGATATGAGGATGTGTTTTATTTGAAAGCAGCGAAAAAATAGTTCCAAAAAAGCAACAACTGACATGTTGACATCGTATAGAGAACATAAACATGACGGATAATCTTTATACAACTCAACTATCAGAGAACTATATCGACAGTAAAATAAAGAGTACAGTAATAAAAGAAATATCTTTATAATCTTAACAAATGCAGTAAACACGAATCATATGGGCCAGATAGATCAATATTCAAGAATGTTTCTCTTTGGTGAATATAAAATAAGTCATAAACAAATGAGTTTCGATATCAGTATGAACGTGAGGGACATTCGAAAACGCACATAAATTTGCATTCTTATAACAAAGTTTCTGTTACTACAAACCATTGTTGACAAGACGTGATCACAAACGTGACCTAGAAAGGTTCACATAGTTCTCTGCTGAATCAATTCGTAAGAAACTTCGAATACTCAGTTATCGAATTTCAATCGAACTATTGGAGTGGGTGTGGGTGTAGGTGGTGGCAAGCGTACCATGATCCTGATTTCGACCTTGCTTACGGTTCTCTTCAGATGGCATCAACAGTGTTATACTCAGCCAGATGATTCTCGAATTAGAAATCATAATTGATCTACAATAGTCTATGCAGAATAGAAAAGGGATGTGAAAATCAAATTCGAACACGATAGATATATTTTGAAACAGTGATGTGCTAAGCATATCATGATCCAGCTGTTGAGCGTAGGCCCAGGCAAACAAAAAAATAGGAAGGACGCCCAACTTGACTAGTCTGAAGCGTCAACACTACTTGTCAGGTCTCGTCTGAAACATCTAGCTTACCCATCAAGACGAGCTGCCTGTAGACAAAATGTCTGGCAACTACGTCTAGACTAGTCGAAAAATTCGTAATACCCGTCATGTCCAGTCCGCTTAGTCTCCTTAATGACCCCTGACTAGTCTAGGGGTGTCACTTTGGCGTTCCGTTCCCAAGAA
>OENT01000409.1:95138-121351 GCA_900239685.1 Rotaria macrura | reverse complement strand
AATATGTCGACGAAATGGGAAAAATAACTTGTCGATGAAACGGGATTAATTAAGGTCGTGTCGACGAAATGGGAGGATACCAATACATTTCTATCAGTTGAAAATAAAATAAGACGATATTGCTGTCTAATTGTTTGAAAAAGAACGCATGAATAGAGAAGATGATTGTTTTTTACGAGAATCTTATTACCACATTTATAATGATGAAATGTACAAGTCAAGTTCTGCTTATATCCAGAAAACTCAGAGATTTGTTTCCAATCAAACAGATGATTACGAAAACATCGACCTGTAAAATGAACTAGTTCAACAATGCTCGACTGGTTACACTCGTGTATCTATCTCTTTCTCTTTTATTGACGAGTTGATTAGGTGATCGCTTTTTTAGGTTTCAAATAGGAAATATCATTTCTTTTTGTAAATTTCATAAGGAGCTTCATTCTCAGAATATAAAATACGTCTTGGTTTAATAACTAAGCTTTGATAATCGATTGAAATGATGTAAAAATACTTAAAATCAAGATAAAAACGTTAAAAACCTGACTTCTCTCAATGATTGGTTTTTAAGCTTCATCGTTTCTCTTTTCCAAATTTTTTTTCGACTGAACTAGTTTTATTAATTTAGAATATTTAAATAACCAAAGCGAATCAGTAACTTCTTCCTTAATTAAACTATGTAACTATCCACAGCGAAATTAATTACCAAATGTGAGATTTTTCGAATGAAAACGAAAAAAAACGTTTATGATCTCACGAATTCGTTCGAACAAGAACTATACTTAGATCAATCAGATGGATTGGCCGAGTCTTTTGAGACCGGTTACTAGAGCGTGTCAAATCAGTGCTCACAAATTTCTTGATTCAATAAACTCTACCTGTTATAACTGAGTAACGTTTTAGGTATTTATAACAGTGAAAAAAATCAATTAAACCTCTCTTGTAAGTTACATCGAACTATTCAGATAGGCCGTGAAGAATTTATAGAACACCTGTGAACAAAATTCTAAGGCATTCTTTTTGTTTGTTTTTTTTATTGGTGTATCGAAAATTAGAATTATTCAGAGAACTTTTTCTAGAGCATTTAGTGATTCTAAGTGTTGATTTGATAATAAACATAACTATTACCCATTCTCAACAATCCCTACAATTTAGGCATGCAACGAACCCGAACGTTCGGGTTCGTTGAGTTCGGGTTCGGTGTTAGGTTCGGGATCGGTTATAGGGTTCGAGTTCGGGTTCGGTTATAGGGTTCGGGTTCGGTCGTAGGGTTCGGGTTCGGGTTTGATCTCGATTAGAACTATTGTGGAAGATTCGATAAGAATCAAAAGTAACCCGATAGCAAAACGATTCCGCCCCAATTAACATGAAATAAGCAAAGGTCTTGTTTACATCTGATTGCTTCGAATTTTGAAAAATTCAGATACGAGAGCTTACTACTGCAAGTATTTTGCTCATTACGCCATCTTTCAATTTGAGTAGCTTAAACCAAACCCACACAAGAAATAGATCCGAACCCGAACCCCAAGACCGAACCCGAACCTGAGTCCGAACACGAACCCTGATACCCGAACCCGAATACGAACTCTAAGACCGAACTGAAACCCAAACCCGAATCCCGAACTGCGAACTCGGGTTCGGGTTCGTTGCATGCCTACCTACAATCTAAATGGATTTCATCAGTCGTCAATTCATACACAAGCACACCTCTTAATATGGAGTGCCACGACTTTCATTTCTTCGGATACCATTCCTATTGAACGAAAATTCATCCAAGAGTTCATTTCAACACATCTTCCAGTAAATATGAAAATATTTCAGCATAATTATGCCTTTCCTAACGGTTATTATCAAGTCACTATGAATTCCTGGATAAGGCAACTAGCAGAGCATTTTAAACTCGTAGAAATCCGAACCAGAAACTGACCTGTTGATTCAAAACGACGTCTACTCATACACCCATACTTCACGAAAGTACACATACCAGTATTGAAAACCGTATAGCATCTGAAGATTTCTTCATTGCTACTAATTTTACTGCTAATAACACTTCACAAATGATACACATTTACTATAGTTACTGACACCAACAACCATCCATAGAATTCTCAATGATTCATTAAGATCCAAGATTTCAAGACCCGTTTTTTTACCTTGCTGACAAGTATAGATGCATTTTTGACTTTTCGATGTGCAACTTGATGACGTTGTGATTTTCTTCACTTCAACCATTAATGAATGATTCGTATTAACGTCCTGATGAACAAAGTTTTCTTTATAAAGAGTATTTTGCCTCTGTACAACATTTCAAAACCTGTAGGCGTGCTCATCGGATTTTGCGACGATAAAAAGGTTCTCATAATCGGTTAATTCTTCGAAAGAATCTAATGAAATTAGTCTTGTTACGCACATTAGTCAAATATTTACTGGAACCTACTACGGACATCTTTTTGCACATCAACAGCAGTCAACGTTTAGGCAGAAGAATACTACTATTTATTGGAAGAAAACAATTTCATCAGTAGTTTTTGATAGCAAGTAATTAGAAAACTTGTTTTACTAAAGACAATATGAATTACATATATGATTACATCCGATAATCTGACTTAATTTTCTGATTCAGATGAAAAAAAATATAAGAAAATTCATCTAGCACCGGTCTCAAATAGTGTTCAGTCAGTGCAAAAATCTTTAAATCAATGAGACGATACTTTCTTAACTTAATATTTTACAAAAGAAAACCTTCGAGAACTCTGTGTCTAACACAATTGTTATTCTAACTCACAAGGTCTATCGTTTGAACGAATTTCAGATTCTGCTAATAAATCGTTATCAAGAAAAGTCGGTAACGACAAATGATTTCTATTAATTTTACAATATTGAAGAATAAATAAATGAGATTACAAATGAATATATCTGCAGTAATTGTCAACAGTGATGTATCATAGATCGATGTCGACCTTACATTTCTGAAGTACTCCATATTCTATCATAGTCAGAACCTTGAACTCTTCTACTAATAAGCTTTGAACTCATCCGAAGAGACCCATTATGTTAAAAATTCTTCATGAATAAGCAGACACTTTTCATGACTTACTGAAGATTTCTTCAAGACATATCTTGACAATCGGCATTGTTTTGTGAAGGCTGTTTACTATGAAATATATGTTCCTCTTTTCAATTATTCTATTCGTTATCAAAAGGAATAACTATTTTTTCCTTTGAAGTTCTCATTCATAAATACGACAATAGTATTAACGGTTTATCAAAATTTCTAGTTATTGTTAAGATAACTTTACCAATGACAAAGTAACCGATGATTTCATATAAAAATCCATTGTACCCAATTAATTTTTACTGAGTTATAGACATGAAAATTTGTTCAATCTCTCATCAATTTTTATAAGAACTAACTATTTTTTCATGCCGACCGATTCGTGAGTCTGCTAGTGAAGGTCGACTCGAGTTATCTGAAAATTTCCAAGCTTCAAATATTTCTTAATTTGTAGTAAAATCATATTTTCTGTTATTATCAACATTCAATGGTTAAAAACATAATGATAGATTGATCATTACCTTTTTTTTTTGAATATATTTATCTTGACTTCGATCATCATTGACATTCAATAAGTTCTATATTTCTAGCATTCTTGTCACAATATTTCTACGTCCCCTGTCAACACTGAAATTAAATGTATATAAGAATTTAATGGACATCCGCCAGATGTTTTCTATACAATTGATAAATATACATCAGGAACTTTGAACACTATGATCATTCCTATTCGTGTACGTTCTCATCTTAACAAATACGTCAATAGATATGAAAGTTTCATCGACGTAATTGACAATATCAATGTTAATCTATTTATTGAGTAATATTAAATACTGTGTTCGTTACATCATTTTCAAGTTAAGAAAATATCACTGAAACACATTAATACTTAATCTAAAGCACTCGAAAGCAGATATGATGTGTGCAGAGGAGAAAAACATGAATACGCAATTATATGATAAGAAAATGTATTTACTATTATTCCTAAAATTTATACATTACATATGTATCAACTAATCAATTTTTTAAATAAATTTCATTCTTATTTCTCGCACATTTCAAAATATTTAGACAATTGATATTGCCAGAAAATGTCAACGTAGAGAAGGTATCCCTCAAGAAAACATCCACATATTTAATCAACGCGCCAGTTCTTTTTAGTAACGAACAAAGAGAAATATTACAATTACTTATTGTTTTTGTTCTCTTGTGTTTAATAACATCACAGAAAGAAAGAAAAGAACATCATCCCATGAGAAGTAACTTGGTAAGTCAATGTAATTCTTTGTCTCTCTACATAACAATGACCCATGAATAGAAAAACAAGAATACTGATGATCTATATCGATACCATATAAAAGCACAAATTGAATATGCAGCTGATATTCATCAGATAGCATTAAAATCTCATCAACCTATATGTGTATGTGATTTACAAATGAAGCTATGCGAATTATTTCTTGTTCCACCGAATGGACAACGTCTTGTTTATAGAGGAATCGATTTACATTGTTATCCCGATGCAACATTAGATAGTTTATCATTTAAAAACAATGGTATTATTCGTTTTGTCGGTGCTCGTTTTCAAGAGCATCGATAGACAATTATGCTGATTTAATCAAATGTTTTTATTGATTTAAAATACAGTATTAACAATCAATCTGTTTATTTCACTAAATCCGCAAGACAACGTTTAGAAGAGTTGTACGTGGACACGATATAATGGTGCGGATTAGTTAACATTTTCTTCTTGTTTTTCTCGCATTATTCTAATGTTCAGTCTAGTTGGTTCTATTGTCATATCCAAATGAAGCATCAGTCTCATTGTTCGTCTGTCGTTTCATATATCTAATATCTATATGAACAGAAGGAGAAAATAAAGGAACGAGAGCAAGAACAACATGACTTCTAACTCGGTCAAACGTTCTTTTCTTCTTTCTTTTTTTTCTCTCTACTTCATCTATCTTGTCTATATCTGGCTTATGTCCAATAGCCAACATCACAACAGCTGAGCAAATCTATCGGATAGCAAACGTTAAAATGACACCGTGCTTTTGTTGTTATTGGTTATCGTCATCAATATTTTTAACTAGTAGTCATATGCGTTCGTTTTGTATCAGTTTTGTACTACTTTCCATAATATTTACGTTGTTTAATTTTTTGTCAACGACAACATCGATTAATAAATTAGCTACGGCCGACTATCAGACTGATCGAAATATAACGACGACAACGCGATCTCGTCCACTTCTATTATTGAATTTAGAAGACGTTCATCGTAATCGATTTAGTTGTTATGGACGAACGAATTATCGACGATTGAATAGAAAAAAAAGTAGTAATAATAAAACGAACACGTTAATCTATCCAATTGTGCTCAATCAACCCAATAAGACAAATTCGGAACAAAATCTTATTCCCTATGATTATGATAGTTGGCAATCAACTTTGTCAATGCCTCGACTTGTAACTAAATGTGAACATAATTTAATGATGCAATTATTACAACGTTTCGATCAACTAGCAAAAAAATATTCACTCGAATATATGATGATCGATGGAACACTACTAGGTAGAACAAGTGTTCGTTTCAAGTTATCAATTTTCTTTCTTTTCTCATTCTTTAAAATATTTAAAATAGGTTCATGGCGTCATCATGATCTAATACCTTGGGACGATGACGTTGATTTATTAATGTCTGTACGGCAAAAGCGTCGTCTTAATATGGCTATTGATTTAGAATCTCCTTTAGCAGCATATTACATTGAATTTCATCGTCGTTGGGATTCGCCGAAAGAATTCGAATATTATAAATTTTATTTTTCAACATCGCCACGTTTTAGTCAACATCCATGGCGTTACCCATTCGTTGATCTCATTTTTTATCATGAAAATGAAACACATATTTGGCAAGAAAATATGCAACATGTATCAACAATAGCAAAAGAAAGTATTTTTCCATTACAACTTCGACCTCTCGGTTCATTATGGTTGCCATCACCGAAATCTCCACATGATTATTTTATGAGTGTTAATTGGACGACCTATGATCATGAATGTTTCAATGGTCCATGGTCACATAAGTACGAAAGAGTGAAGGATATCGACTATAGTACTGAGCTCAAGACAACCATTAATTGTAAAGAATTACATGAATTTTATCCGTTTGTCGAACGATCATTGAACATTGATGAAGAACGATTAGTTATCAATGGTACAGTAAAACATATTATGACAATGATAAATGACAACTATGAATAATCAGTATTTTTTTTTCCCGTTAACATATTGATGTGTAAATAAGTCAGATCATTTAATGTCAATTATAAAGTATAAAAATAATAAATTTAATGCAACATTGCAACTCGTCAACATGAGAAATAATCGTACTATTAATTAGATTGCATAATGCAAACTAAATGATTCCAAGTTTCACCATGTGAAAAACGATGATGACGTAGTCTGTTTTCCGACTGACTATTTTTAGTTACGATGTTTTCCGTTCAAGTTCTTCATTTAAGTATAGTCATCATGTAATTATATCTTCTAGTACAAGACATAGAAGGGTTGCGTGCCGAAAATATTTCATTTTGTGATCATTTTATTGCCTGAAAGAGTATCTATCTATATGCTTTGTATGTTGTCTGTACATATGTCAAATATTCGCCTTGCACGTCATATAGTTCGAGAAGAAATCAAATTCTTTTAACTGAATTTGATTGAACTACACATTGTGTTATGACTTTCTCAAACGATATTTTTCATGAAGAACAGTGCAAGGCCAATAAGAATTTGTTTATTTGTCTGAATCAAACAAAAACAAAAGCGAAGACTACCAATTTTCTATAATTTCACTGAGTAATTGAAAGCAAAGTATTTAAATTAATTACGATACGCTGGCTTCTTTTATTTGCTGGATAAAAGCTAAGAAAAAACGAATACTCATTTTGAAGTATCTAGTACGTCTAAAAAAAACATGTTGTCGGTCGATGAAAGAAAGTACTTAAGAGATATTATATCAGGAAAAACGGCATGCTTAGTGTGATGAATATAGTTTTCACTGTAGAAATATAATTGCTCTAAAAATTTCGAATTTTATTGATAAGTTATCGTCGAATAAACGAAAGTGGATGGGCGGGTGAGGAGAAGAAGCCTGTCGAGAAAATCTAGTCGACGTGTTCAATAAAAGTTTTTGCTTCGACTCTTAACATAGACTGACATAGTTCTATGGATGATGACGAGGAAAAGAAATGTTCTTCGAAATAATCTGTTTATTCAATGCTGTTGAGATCTATGATGAATACAGTCACGACATAATCAATATCTAATGTATGATATTCTTGATATTTATTGAGAAATTTAAAAGCTATTTTTCTGTTTTCTTGCGTCGGTCGACTATTTTTCATGGTTGAATATAACGGTCTCAAGTGGTATAATTCATTTATATTTCTATGAGTATTATTAATCAAATTCCTTCATTTTTCTTGTCGTTGACAAACTATATACGAGTTGAAATAGCAAAACAACAAAAGATATTCTCGTTGTTTTAAATTAATTCTTCGGAAAACAAAGGGCACATATCTATTCATGATTAGGAGAAAAGAATTGTTCAACAAGAAAAATTTAATAAATAACCAAGCATGCAATCATATACATCATGTTTGATTCCCCCAATGGCTTGTATAACTCGTTTAAAACCAATGCTTTTGTCAATCAATTGTTTATTTTCTTTCATTCTGGTCAACATTCGTAGCTTGTTGTTACGATTGTCTTTCGACAATCCTAACTGACTTCAGTGAGTTGAATTCTCGAGAATCATGACTGAACAGGCACCATTGTAAGTGTCTATGTTAAAAAAATTTCAATAACAAATTATTTCAATTTTTTTAGAGTTGAAATAGTAAAACTTTCATCAATACCAACTGCTGATAAACTATCGAGCAGTGTGAAATATTATAATCTTGAAACATATTCAATTATTTGGCTAGATCGTTTAGTTAACGATGTCAAGGAGTATGTTGATGCTCAACAACGACTTCGTGCGTCAGTTAATTATATAAGAACATTCAAAAATATTGATGATTGCGAACAATTTATACAATCCGTACCTGAACAAGATCGAATCATTTTCATTGTCAACGACAAATTTGGTCAAGAATTAGTACCACGTATTCATCCACTTCGACAAATATTTGCAATCTATATTTATAACAATGACAATAAACGTGGTGGACAATGGACAAAAACATATAAAAAGGTAAAGAAGTGATTTAGCGAGTCTAATGTGTCATGTTCATATCCTGTGCAACAATAGAAAAGAGAAGTTATCAGTGTAAAAGATTCTAGAACCTTCGAATTTATATTCTGTTCTTCTGAATCAGAAGAATATCACACGATGAAAGTTTGATATTAATTCTCACGATCAAATATGATGATTAGTTCCGTGAATCGCACACGAATTTTGAGTCACGCGTCAATTTCAATATTCTGCTTTCGATTGAAATGCATGTCTGTCTATAACTTTGATTATCAATACTTTTTCAACTGAAAAAATATCATACATCTATGAATGGTAAGAGTTCGATATTCTGGGCATAAAAACGAATGTTTTGAAAATGACAAGAAGAGGAATAGTTGTTACTATCGGATTAGAAAATATACGTTTCTATTCGGTCTAATGAATGTCCGTTGTATTATGACAGGTGAAATTCGTGCATATTTTTGTGTCTTGCACAAAAGTATTATATACAGAGAGAGAGAGATATAGAAATATCCTCGTTAACAAATTATTTGTTGTTTGATGTCCTCGATTTGCCTTCTCAATTCTATTAATTAGTTCATATAAATTATAATGAACTAGGATACAAGCGACCTTCAATTAATATAGTTGTTTGTCGGTTTAATGATATAGAGTTTATGAGAGAGACATGATTGAATAATTGCAAAGCATCATCAATGACAGAATTGTATAGACACACCCTTAGAAAGTGCAGAACTAATAAAGCGATAACAAAAACTTCTCGATATATTTTTGATCGGATTAGATAAAGTTATTCTTGAGAAAATTTTCGTCATGATGAGTATGAAGACCCATTGAATTGTAACATTCGTTCATGTTATCCACATGTATTAAAATATTGTCTGACTGAACAGAACTTGAACTCGGCATCAAACGTTGACTTACTGTGTAAAAATCTATTTCGTATGATGTATTTGCATTTAATGTTCTTGAAATTCAATCGATATACTTGTTAAGTTCTTTAAGATCCGTCTGTGAGTATAGTTAATATCGATTTCGAATGAATGTTTCAGATCAAAGCAATAAGTACACAATTGGATGTGTTGGTTACACAAATTAAATCGGATCGAGCTCGAAGAAGTCATAATAAAATTGATGAACCTTTAGCAATCAGTATCTTCGATGGTAATATTAGTTATAAATTGAATAATAATTTTATTCGTTCACATCTACTCATTGATTGTTTAATTCGAATGAAAGATACTTCATTTGATATGGAAAAATTTATTCATCTATGCGAAGAGGAATACAAAGATAATAAAGCTGAATTAGTTGTTATACGTGAATTTCAACAACATTATTCAGCTGCACGCGCTCTACGATGGTATACACGGCAATCGTTTCTCTATCGCATGTTAAATAAAGCTTTACGAGTACAGAATATCGATGTACTCTTTATGCTTCGTTTCTTTGTATTCGATATTCAACAACAAATTATTAAGAATCAAATAGCGCAGCCTGTTCGTCTTTATCGTGCTCAGTTTTTATCCAATGATGAAATACAAACATTGAAACGTGCCATCGGCGGTTTTCTTATGATAAATTCATTTCTTTCGACTACTGTGGATCGAGAAGTTTCATTGGGATTTTTCGATACAACGGATAATTCAGATGAATTCAATATGCAGAGAGTATTGTTCGAAATCGATGCCGATCCTCATAATAATGATAAGAAACCATTTGCAAATATTATCTGGCTTAGTTATTGCTTTGGTCAACAGGAAGTTCTAATGATGATCGGTTCAATATTTCAAATAACTGAAATTCAACATGAAGAAAATCAACCGTGTGTCATTCGATTGACATTATCGAATGAAAATAATCTTGATTTGAAGAATGCATTGAAATATCTGAGCAAGGAATACGATGGTAAGGAAGTTGATATTTTCTCGCTCGGCCAAGTTCTCTATGACATGGGAAGTTATGATGATGCGAAGAAATTTTATATTCGTGTACTTGATGGTTTACCTGGTGATGATCAAGATCTTGCAACTTGTTATCGTGCACTTGGTAGTGTTGCTGCTGATAAAGGTGATTGTGATTTAAGTCTTGAATGGTATGAAAAATTGCATGAATTATTAGCGCGTACATTACAACCCGATGATGTTCGTATTGCTGATAGTCACAGTATAATTGGAAATATTTTTTGGAAGAAAGAAAATTATAAACAATCACTGGATGCATACAATAAAGCGTTGGCCATTTACAAACGAGTGTACGATGAAAATCATCTAGTGATGTCTGAATGTTTGGATAAGATTGGTTCGTGTTATGAAAAAGAAAAGAAATATTTTCAAGCACTCAATTATTATGAGAAGTCATTGAATATTCTTCAGAAGTCTCTTCCACCTGATCATCCTGATTTGGGAACGGCACATAGCAAAGTGGCTCATATTCGTCTGTCGCTTTGTCATTACTATTTAGCATTGGGACATTTTAATATTGCACTCAAAATTAAATCGGATTGTCTGCCACCTGACCATTTGGATCTTGCAATAGATTACCGTGGCATAGGTCATACGTACAAAGCAAGAGGTGAAACGAGTCAAGCCTTAGCATATTATGAAAAAGCAGCTGACATTTATCGTCTACATCTACCGCCGACACATCCGGATCTTGTTGAAATAGAACGGAATGTTCGATTTCTTTCTTCACAAACTAAATAACATTTTTGTTCTTGCTTAAGATAAAGTTCACAACGCTATAGTGGGACTGCTTCTAGTTTTCGTTTTTAATATTAGCATTATTGCGTATCACTCATTTTATTATAATATGAATATTTACCAAAAAATGACAATAATATTTAAAATCGAAACTTTAGAAAACAACGTCAATGTATAGAAAGATAGTTGAATGTATTTCGCTAAATAAAATTTTATTCGCTTCATTACAGATATTGATTTTCTGATGATAAATTAATCTACACGTCAATTTCATCTTGTATGACGAGTTTCATACTGAAGTTTCATTCGTAGATATTATTTTAGAAAGCATTTTTCGAAAATATCGCATTAGAAACTTCTTCGTTTCCGCATGAGCAAGTGTCCGGAATGTATTTATGAGATTTTGCAATATTCTTGTTGCAGAATTTCCCATCGGGTGGATCGAGTGATTTTAGAACTAAAGTCTTAAGAACCATGAACATAATCATCTCAATAGGAGAAGAGTACTCATGAAAACGTTTTGTAACTTTCAAGTAGAAATCTCGTTGAGATGAAAGAAAAACACACACACGAAAAGTCACCCCATGTTCCTTGTGTTGTAGTATATGTAACATGAACGCATAAGATATGCATCTGCTCTCAATCACAACCATACACTTCCTGTATTGATGATAAACATGATTCATCCACATCAATAAACATTACAAACTTGAAACTGTAAATTCTACGGATTCTTGGCAATCTTTATTTACTAGTTGGACAAGAACCTGATTAAATTGTCTCTTAAAATAATAATAACGATCCAATGAAGTTTATCGATATTAACGTCAACTTGAGATATAGCCTGTTTATTCTTTAGAAAAAAATAAATATTAATACAAAATCTGAGTGAAACAACATGATATTCATTCATGTGTATCTGTCGATTCTATTAGATCATCTTTTTTCAACTCAACATCATCACTAAAATAAAGCTTGCCCGGAAAATCATTAAAAAAGTCTTGATGGCACAGTGAAGGTTCAGGCGGTGATAGCGGCGAGGGTGTTGGATGTTCTTTGATTGGTTCAAGCGTAATACTATTCGTACTGCTACGCCGGCGTGCACGTCGAAATCGATCCAATGCTGAACGTGTTATGCGTCGTGTCAAACGATAAGCTAATTCTTGTTCAGTTTCTGGTGGATTGTCATTTTCATCTTCATCAACTACGGCTGCTGCTGTTGTTGTTGTGGTGGTGACTGTGTTTGTCGTTGACGATGATGCCTAATGAAAACATGTCAATTTTATTGCACAAACAGGTGAGAAAAGGATATGTTCGATACTTTTTCATCAGCTAAATATGAGTATTTCCTTAGTAGATCAAAACAGGTTTGTAATTTTTCAACTTCTTCTTTTTCACATTTAGTACCCTTCTCTTGAATTAATTGTTCAAGAAATTGAATAGCATTTATATGTTGATCGATTTGAAGAAAAAGAAGTACAATTTCGTCGACTTGTAGATATTTCTTCGGCGAGTAATTGACTATATCGACGGCAAATTTAACAGATGGATATTGATTAAATAATTTAGTAATAAAATCAGCCATGGATGGAATCGAGTCAGCAACCGATATCACATAATCCAAGCATCGTTTCGATGAATCTAATGGAAGATGATATATTATGAAGAGACTCGTTGAATTTGTCTTATTTATTGAAAGAATAAAATGAGCAGAGTATGATAAGTTGATGAATATCAAAAAGAATGGTCCGATTTCTATCGAAATCAAAGGTTCGCCATAGAATGATTCAAGACAATAAGAAAAACATGAAACTATGAAGTCTAGCAAAAATTTTCCATGCGAGTTCAACATATTCGCACATGCAAAGAAAATATGTTTTTCTAAATATTATTCTACTGTCATAACTATTGAATGAGACAGTAAGAAAGTTGAAATTTTATACAGTTATCAAGTTAAATGTTATTCTTTCAATGAAAT
The DNA here is from genome assembly GCA_900239685.1 of Rotaria macrura. Taxonomy (NCBI): domain Eukaryota; kingdom Metazoa; phylum Rotifera; class Eurotatoria; order Philodinida; family Philodinidae; genus Rotaria; species Rotaria macrura. The sequence goes on along the minus strand of OENT01000409.1, from coordinate 108,359 downwards.
TGAATTCTTATGATAACATAGTACGAGATCCATAATGGTGACAATATCGATGCTCTGATTTAATTATAATTCGAAAATTTCATTAAAATAACAAGACACAAAATAATCATCATTGTTGTTTCCATTCAAGTAACTATTTGATATTTCAAACGATGATAGCTTTCTCGTAATACTTGTTCGCATCACATACAATGAGAAAATAAATCATTCTCTACGTAACGAGATATCTATTAAAATTATGAACGATATTTTACGTGTAAACTGTACTACGATGATGAAGGAAATAATAAAAGAAAAAATTCTGTCGACTGGTTTTTTTTAATCTCCGTATGATTTACAAAATAAACAAAGAAGAATTCAATCGATATGTTAAAGACAACAGTAATCTATTTGACTGATCACTTTAGATGTAACTCATCTGAAACCAATGAGCGAGTCGAGATCTTAGCCAGTGAGTACAAAAAACGGCTCTCACTTCAGTCCTACGTTTTATTTATTACCTAACTAAATGTCTATGTTATGTGTTTTGAATTATCGAAAAAACTTTACAATTGAAAAAAGTATGCAAATTTTAACTACAATTAATAATAGAATGAGCCATATCTATTGTCCGCACGCAATGTCTTATAGTGCATAAACTATATTGTTTTTAACATAAGAAATTAAAGGACAGAGAAAGAATAAATCGAGAGTAGAAGCAACAACTATAACTTCATTTAATTCTTCAATTTTGTTTAACGATCAAATTTATGAGAAGCTATGCATATGCTGGAATAGAGGCAATTCTATGGATTTCCTGCACTCACATTCTGAGCTAAAATGATAGTAAACAAGAAAGTTCGGTTTCCCCGTACGCACAACAGGCGAGTAGATTTTCGTTGTTTTGTAAAATTCATTGCTGATTTTCTGCACACTAATAAACCGAGAAAAATCTGTGAAAAACGGTTGGGCTCGAGTGGTCTAACAATGTGCGTTATAAACAATAAGTATATTTTTTTATTTACCTGTTTTCAACAGACATGACGCCACTTCATAATGAGCGTTAACTTTACGATAGATAAATTCAGCTAAATCTAAAGCATTATATCTTTCGACAAGTTGAGCCATTTCAAACGAACACGTCAATCTGTAATGAATAGAAAAATGAGTGAAATTTTGTATTCGTGGACTTTGACGAAAAATACTCGACCTTTCTTCAGCTATCCATTTATAAAGAAGTTCAGAATGATTTTCACTACATGCTGCTTTTGCACATTCCAATGATATAATCATATCAGGTATGAACGGTGCTTCCAGAGCTGTTTCAGATAATATTTTACAATGAAAAAGCCATGGACTAACATCTTCATTGGTCGGTTTCTTAAGTGCTAAATTGAAAACAGATGCAACAACATGACCTACTAATATTCATTGCTTTGTAGTTAGTAATGTTTACCTTTGAATCTCAACAATGTCTCCATATTTCTTAGTACCCCTTTGGGACTACATGCAGCTACATACGATGCTTCTTTGTAATGTCCTTTTTCTATCATGTCCATGAAAACTTCAATATGTTCTAATAAAGCTCCAGCTTCTTTATCATAGAATGTTCCATTATCAACTTCGTCATCATCATTTTCATCTATGAATAATCAACCATTAGAAATCTTGATTCTTTCTAATTATTGTTCTACAGAAAATAGATACTATCGTACTTTTAGGAAAAAGATTCGATGATTCATAAATAGAATTGATAATAACATCTTCCAATAGATTTGAATTTATCTTAAATGTCGATGATGTTTGTTTTTCATCCGTAAATTTCTTAATATTTCTCCATGCCAGATGATATAAACGTAGGCGATTACGAAGTGTCAATCTTTGCTCACGTTCTTTATCTAAATCGGAGAGTTTTTGTTCAAATAACAGTTGCATTTCATTTCGTTTCTCTTTTTTCGTATATTTTGTTGAGGCACTCTCTTCGAGACGAAAATGTTTATCTCGAAGAAAATCATGATATTTTTCTAATGCCTTTAAATCTATTTCTTCAGCAAATGTTAAGCCTATCGAAAGAAATCGAATGAATATCAATAATAACATCAAACAAAAGAGATCGATTTCGACCTGGTATACGTCGATGACCAGTTTCTGGTTGCAGAGATGTATCGACATCGGCAATCATTTCTTCAGCTAACTTTGCTTCTTCATCTTCGATTTCAGCCAATACAGTAGCTATTTCTCGTTCAACTTGTTTATTCTCTTGTTCGATAATTGCACATCTGTCAATGAAATCTAGTAGAGTTCTGTGTTGTTTTCGCCGATGTTTTATTTATCATACTTATCTTCTAACTCCATGCATCGTTTTTGTCGAAGCAAGAATGTTTTCGGTTGTAAAACAAGCCGATGAAGATCAGCACTCATTGCTTCGACTTCATCTGCACCAGATTCTAGTGCACCGATACATTCTTCATATTCTTGTTTAATGGCTCGGAACAATGGTCGATAAAGAGATGATTTATCAATTATCTTGAATTATCATCAAAAGTCACGAGTTATTAGTTTTTCGTTTGTTTTTATTTTCGAAATCAATCAACGTACTTTCTCGAAAGCTAATCGGAAAATTGCGAAGCGTTCTTTTGATGGATTACTACCAAGTTTAGCTGATTCTTCATCCATATAACGATTTAGCTGAGTAAAAAAATTCCGATCTCGTGATGTTAACGGTACGGTATCACTCGATTTGACATCAGACAGATCAATATCCATGATTGTCTATTTCTTTTGCAAAATGATGAAAAATAGAATGTCATTCATTCGATCTTGATCGACATACATGCCATTGAAGTCATTTTATTCGAAGAGGTCTCGCAGCAACACTAGAATGGACAATTTCATGCCGACAACAATTCAGATGAATCTTTTTAGATCGAGATAAATCTTTGAAATGAAAACTAATTGTATTTCATTAAAATTGGGAGAAATTAGCGACATCTAAATGACATGAGAGCGATTGGAGAATGATTTTGCCATCGTCGATTGACATATGACTCAGATGGACATACAATTTGTATCGTCAATACGTAATTTTCCATTGTAACTTTAATACCTGTATTATTTATTAGAAAACGAAAAACCGTTCCAAGAATGTCTAGTTGGTGGAATGCAACAGGTGCCAGCAATATTACACGTGGTTTAACATCAATAACAGGACAATTATCAAGTAACTTAAAAGATATATTAACCGAAGCAAGTGAAGAAACTTTTGATCCAACAGCTGAATTAAATCGAGCGCGACAACATATTGAAGATCTTGAATTACGAAAGCAAGCATTCATGGAAGAAGTAGGAATGAATGAAGAAAAAAAAATAGAAATTCGAATATTTCATGACCATCTAACATGAATATCATTCTTTCTTTTGATTTAGTGTTCATCCTTGAAAAAACAATGTGATGAACTTACAATGCAAAAACAAGCCGCAGAAATAAAGTCTGATATGTTACTCGCTGAGAGTCGTCGAATTATCGATGAGAAAGACGTAAGTTTATAATATTTGTTATCGACGACAATAGAATACATGTCATTGAACGTTTCTATGATTGCGAAGTAATTCGATTGATCTCAACGATCTTCTATTGAAAAAAACTTTCCGTCAATCAAAAAGAAAACCTTTGATTCTTTCCTTGTTAATGCTACATAGAATCATATGTGTCGAACCTGAAGCCTGCATTCACTTATTGAATACCGAATTTCATGTCTTTTGATCATATTCATACATACCGATTGAAGAATGTTGTCCGTTGAATTTGACATTAGAAAATTCTACATTTTGAACTGCTTTTGACATTTTCAAATGCTAACAAGCACTAAAAAATAAATCAAGGAATTATACCTAAGAAAATTCTTCTGGAATGTCTTCATGTGAATTGATTAAAGGCAACATTCATCATATGCAACAATCCGGTTTTGTATTCGCTTTTAAAATTCAATAGAGTAATAAGGTAGTTAAACATCGCTAAAAATCATATCCGATGATAGCTTAATCAATGTCATGAATCATCGCACAAGGTTGACAATATTATTATTTAGTCATCTCCAATTTGTATGATACTTTCGACCGATATAATTGTTCTGTTCATTTCATGATCATAATATAATCGTTTAAAAAATTTAATAATATATAATAAAAGTGATAACACTTTAGCACAATGACAATGCTCGATAATTTGTTTCTTTGCTTTCAAAGATTTTATCGATGTTAATGACAATTTGTTTGATATGTATACTAAGAAAAACAAAGCAGACATAAGACGAAATTCGCTAATACTACGCATATTTAGTATAAACAACAAAATGTCATAGAGAATATTGACATACTGAAAACAAAAGTATGTAACAAAGAAAACAGTTGCATGATTGTCTGTCGAAAACTGAATCATTTAACATGTCTATGGATGACGTAAACCAAAAGGAGAATTTTATTCAGTTCATTTTCTATTACATTCATATGTAGATAAGAATTCTTTTCACTTGAAACATCATTGTATATTCATTGAAACCGAACTTCTGTGATACATTGACGAGAAAGAATTTAAGTAAAGTTGAATGTATTTACGTTGAGATACATTCAACTTGAGACACACTCAGTTGAATTCTTATTGATTTAAGTTTGACATGTTAGAATAAATCGAACAAATAAGATTCATTTATCGGTTTGTTCACATAACGCGCTATTTCTGTGGTGAAGTTTTTGAAAAATGTTTTTCTCTAGATGAACCAATGTCGACACATCATCAGATGTAGTTTTTTGCTCTCATTAAGAATTTAATATTCTTTCTTGAGCAAAACATCGCATTTCGGCGTCCATAACGATGTTTTAAACAACTTTTGAAAAATCTCATTTTTAATTTCTGTGAGAGAATTTCTTTCCAAAACATCTGATTATCATACCATTCGATATAGAATTCAATTCTCTAATAAATAGCGTATTGTTTTTTTAAACTTTCACTTCTGAAGAAGACGAATTTTGCATGATTGTAGAGTTTCCAACATTCCCATACTATTAACGAACTTCCACTTCGTCGTAGCTACTTGATTTCTTGAACAGAGGTTATAAGTAGAGAACAAAACCAATCGCTGTAAAAATTAAATAGATCTGAGAACCTTAAGTGACCCAAAATTGATCGAGGAAAAAGAGTTACGTTTTCATTTTTTATATGAACAACGAGAGCTAGGGGAAACGTTTTACTCCATTGGAAAGCTCGTTTCGTGCTCCAAAAAGTTGGTTCAAGGCCTGCTTTAATTAGAGACATTCGTTCTCAGGGAATTCGAAAGATGAGTCAAAGCGTTGCAAAATCAGGGTCATTTTATGTCAGTATCACGTGACTATAAACCATTACTGTAAACTATAAGATTCAACAAAAACAAAACGTCAAATTTAAAGTCTAGATTGAACTTGTCGAGTGGCGTTTGAATTAACTTTCTAACTATCACTGTTCTCGAGATATTTCAAAAACAGATTGCCAAAATGCCACTGCGTTACGCTTGAACAAGCCGCTATATACAATGTACTTGAAACGTTTCTTTATACAATTCTATCGTGATACTCATGTGCAGCACATAGAAATTTAGTTCTATTAAACAATCTAAAATAGTTTCCTTCATAGAAATGAATAAGACTTGAAATAGTAATGTGGTTACTGATTTCAATCGTTACATATTCGTGTCTCATCGAATAATAACTTATGAGAATCTTAAACTCATGCCTGAGGTACATTCAAACTCTCTTTAATTCTTTTCTTACTTTCATATTTAGAATGAATTGAAACGTCTTCGCGAAAGTGCAAACGCTGTTACGTGGAACAATGCGAACGATTTAAGTAATACGTGGACCGATATTCTCGAAGGTTAAATATAAACATTTAAGAATATGGTTTTATCTTAATTGTTCACCTATATTCATTTAGATGATCAACCAGATCTGAACGAATATCTTAAATATCAACGTGTGATACGTGAACTAAAAGATGAAAATAGTCATTTAAGAGAGGAAATGGCAAATTTACGGAAATCATTGAAATCATCATCATCTGAAAAACATCTGGTATATTAATCAATGAATTATTTCTCATTTTAGACTCAGTAAAATGACATAGATATTTTCTTTTTGTTGTTGTCGATATTTAGTATCGACGAGAAGACGATATAATTCAAATAGAACAAATGTATTCTACACAATTATCCAAATGTCGTCAAGAATATGATGAACATATTCATAAATTAAAATTACGCATCAAAGAACTAGAAGAATCGAATCAAAATTATCAAGGTTATTATTCGTTTTTTCTTTTTTCGTATGAAAAATTTTTTTTTTTTCTACTTTATTATTGCAAAATAGAAGATGAGTTAAGAAAATCAATGGAAGTACAAAAAGAAGTTGTATGTTTTAATCTGTTTGTTAACTTGAAACTATTTTATTTTCGTTGTTGTTTGTTTGTTTGTTTTTGAAACAGGACGAAGTTGATAAAGATCTTCTTTCACAAGAACTCGAAGAAGCAAATACGAAGTTAAATTGGTATTCTGAAAAACTAAAAGAACACTCGAGTTTACAAACAAATCTAGATTCATTAATATCGGATAATAAACAATTAGAACATGATTTAGAACTCGAACGGCAAAATACGAAATTACATCTGCAACGTATTCATCAATTAGAACAAGATATTGTTCAATTACAAGCACGTAGAAATCATCAAGAGCAAGAACAACAAAGTAAACATGTTGTGTTCGTTTGTTTGATATGATTACATTTCGACTTATTCATCCGATATCTTAGCTGATAACGTTGATGAAGAATTAAATCGTCTTCTGATTGAAGAACGACAACGTTGTGATGCTCTTGCTGCTGATAATGATTCGATGTTTCGTCTGATAGAAGAAACTCGGTCACAATCCTTACAAACGGAAACGAAGTTAAAAGAAGATATTCAACATAGAGATAAAGAAATCGAACAAGTCATTTCGCAAATGAACTCTCGAGAAGATGAATATCAACAGTTACTTAGACATCAAGTATGACTTTATGATAATCGATGGTTGAAATTTATTGTTTCTTTTTTTTTTACTTTTATGTTCAGAAATCAGAACACGAAATGCTAGAGAAACAAATGAATGATCTTCAAGAAGAAATTCACACCGAGGTTAGAGATCAATGTGTGAAACCGTTTATTTGAATTCAATGTTTTCGTTTTCATTTACTCTGTAGAAAAATGAACATGAAAAACAAATCAGCCAACTCAACGAAGACAAAGCCCATTTGATGTCACAATTGAATAATCTTCAAAAATTTAAAGATGAACAATTAGAAAAACAAGCTGAGGTTAGAAAACAATAATGAAGCAAACGACGTTTGATTGTTATTGTTTTAAAATAGGAGGAAGAAAATCATTTTAAAGAATTTCGTGTACGAGAAATGCTTGAAAGGCAAATAATTGAACTTAGTGAAGATTTACAAGCGTTGGAAAACGAGAAGAATGAACTTCGAGAACAATTACAAACAAGAGAAAAACAAATTCAAACATTCGAAGTTAGTAAAGCAATTAACACATGCGTATCTTTGATTCAGAGTAATTCTACCATTTCGATTTGTTTTTTTTTCCCGAAATGGAACTTTCCCTAGAAATTTTATTGATAAATAACTGAATCGAACGTATTACTTTTCCATGGTTCTTATATAATTGAATACTTTTGAAAAATAATCTAATATCAACATATTAGATTATAGACGTTACAAAAAAAGAAAGATGTATAATTTCATTTTACTAGCCACCGGAAACAATATTTTTACGAGGTGCTATCCGATCTGAAATGTCGTTGAGTATGTTTATAGACCGAATAAAATCTTTTTTCAGATTAACATTTTCTCCCCTGAACCATAGAAGAATGCTACGATAAAGAAAACATGATATATCTGTAATGGTTTTCGTTTGGTTGTTGTTTATTCTTTCATATATTCATGAAGAGCAATAAGATAAAGATGAACGGAGAGGAAGAGTATGAGCCAAGAATGACTATTGAACAACGATATTTATTTGTGCGTACAAAAGAGAGATAAAGAGAATAATGATAATGAGAGTGACCAGTTACAGTAATGATTGTATGACGGGGGTAAATATGTCACAAGCCTAATTGCGAATTTTTATCGAAACTGCTATAAGCGTAAATCGAGTTTCAATACATTTCTCATTGGTTTAATCTCCTTTCACAGAATAAAAGGTCATGCATTCTTATACAGTGTTTTGGTACATCGTTCGATTTTCCATGGCCTTCTTATTAGGGTAGCCTTGCATGCACTTGTCAAGATTTCGATTACGCACTTCTGTGGTTTTATGAGTTTCTTCAATACATTGATCAGCGAATACGTTCGGATCTTTCTTGAGTGAACAATCAACATTGGTCGGATCAAAAAAAATAGCTTGGCAAGCCTAGGAGGTCGTACTTCACTCATATTATCATGTCATAAGTATCCCAGTTCAACAAACGATACCATTGAATAAATATTGTTCAGCATGCGAGACCCACTTTATAGTACGACTGACGTACACAATACTTGTAATTGTGTCGCATTTCATTTGATTTTCGATAGAACATCGTTTTTCTCGATCTATTCTTCGACATACTCAAACATCGAGAAGATAATCTACATTCATTTCGTTTTCATTTTTAATGTGATATACGAGCGCTGTGTTCGAATCTCACGAATTCTAGACATATTACAAAGGCATGGCTTTCTAATAGAACGTTTGTCCGAACATGGCCTTATAGAGGGGCTAGTTGTCTATTTAGAGAAAGGGAGGAGGGCGTATCATTATTGGCATAGGTGTGAATTCTACTGCTTATTTCTTTTCTATCCATTCGTATTAAATCCGCAGAAAAAAACCAGACGAAAACGTCACGCAGATAAAGAAAAACGAACCTTGGAAACATTTCTCTGACGAAGAGAGTGTAGATCTATTGTGACGCCCGCACAGGTTGTACAATTCAGAATATTCTCAAGGCATATCTCGTTGCAATTTGAGTTCTCATTTCACTCGTTAACAATGAAAAATAGAGTGAAAATCTTCGAGAAAATTGACATGTCACTGAATACTAAACAGATCATGTAACGATGATATCTGTGTAATAATGTAAAAATCAATCTTATGGAATTATTTCTGGTGCAGTTCTCTAATTAGGTTACATTCCAAATGATAACTATATACTGTAGTACACAACTACTATCTTTTTCAATATGTTAGAAATATTACCATGAAAAATCTATTTTCGAATCTAAACCATGGTTCGCACATGCCTTATACACATGATGTTCCTCTTCGTAATTATCAATAAAATGCAAAGAAATGTTCTTTCGAAATTTTCACCAACTCGCTTATATCCATCTGTAAAACTGTGACGATTACTGATAGAAGGCATGTTCGTATACTGATGGAATGACAGTTTATTCTATTTTGTCATGTTATACAATCATATCGTTTGCGTGAAAACAAATATGTTTTTGTACGTAATCAGTGCAAAGAAGAGTAGAGCATGGAAAGATGAAAATACGAAGTCAAGCGAAGTAAGAATAATAAGATAAACACAGAAAGTAAGGACAATACATAAAGTGACACGAATATAGAGGAAAGGTGTATGCAATGCGCTCAAACGTGAATAGTACGGCCTTGGATGAAATTTGGCCGTTCTCCGCATAGAACGTGAATAATGTATTTTACAAGAAGCACCATACTTGTTGAGAATAATACCAGGTTATAATCATAAGTACCCATATGTTTACTATTCGAGGTCTAGCTGTATGATTAATCGACACAACTGACTCTAGTTTCAACCTATTCATAATCCATGTTCCAAATATCAATTCCTTAATTCAAATGAGTAAATATCAATATAAGTATGATGATAATGAACTATTGCAAAGTCAAATGTCAACATCGGACAATAATGCTTGCCATCGAATTCCTGATGTTTACCTATTCTCGTTAACTATCGTTCCACTACGTGCGATAGTTACTTCTAAAAAAATAATCGACTGATCTAACCATACATCTTATATGTCATTATCTTTTAGACGAATAAATTTCTTTTTCATAGAATAATCTATGTTCAATATGTTGACTTACATTAATTTGCATTCGTAGTAGAGCTGTCAGTTGCACTACAGCTTGTTCACTGGTACGATAATAGTCCATTCTTGAATCGTCATAACGTATTAACTTATCCTGACAACTAGCTGACGCTTACACTACAGTTAACAGAGCTACGTTCATAGAGAGTTTGTCTTTTGATCTGAATAGAGCACATTCATATTATGCTTGTTGCTAAGGCAAAAGCTTTCGCTATGGTACAGTTGTTTTATGCAACGAAAAATGATGCTCAAAATACAACGTTAATGCACTCATCGGTCTTACTTATGTTCACTTTACAAAGATCTTCTGGTTTCTATGATAGAGCTTAGTACACAGCCACAATCGGTCGTCTAAAATTAAGGCTTGCTACTCATACTTGTTTTTATCTCCGTTAGAAATGGTTCTGTAGTACTAAAATTGCGGTCAACTTCTGATGGTTCTAATATGACTAACATTTGTTTCAGTGAAAAGCTAGTGTCCTATACGGAAGAGCTTTTTTTCTCCTTGGAGTTAATCATCATTCTTCAGATACTTTCACAGTAATTGCACAAGTTTCATACTTTTTTGGTTTTGTTCATATATGGCGGTAACATAAGAGAATTCACTTTCGATACTGTTAGATGACAAATGATTCAACTGATTATTCTGTCTACTTCTTACAATCGATCGATTCTGCTAAGATTTTGCTTCCTACAACTGAGAAAGTTGAAATGATAGGTTATATTAATGTTAGTTGCCGTTGTTATTGATACGTAGTTGAATATTTTACTATAATAGATAAATAAGTGGTCTATTTTGTGATAGTTCACTTCCTTCTCTCCCTGTTCAACGTCGGGGTCATATGGTTTCACGTAATCTGAAGATAAAATTTGCTTAACGTTCTATTTTCCCACTGAGTAGAGCAACATTGATTTTCATTTCTCTGCCATCTTATGAAGTGTCATTGATCGATCATGATCAAATCAATTTTCAATCTTACGATTTTATGTAAATAATATTTTGAGACTTCGATATCTGATTACCTGTCAACTTTGAGTCGAGTAGCCGACTTACTTGTATGACACAATGTAGTTGTTGACAACAATTAAAAACAATTTCTTTTTTTCTTCTTTCAGAATCTGACAGCAACACCTGGCTCGCCATCTCTTCTGTCGACATCTCCTGATCTTCGAAATCGTTCACCATCTCCTCAAACATTTGAACATTTACTTGAACTAGAAGCACAAATACTTCGAAATGAACAACAATTTCGTGACCTTAACTCAATCTACGATCGTTTTGTAACGTTATTACCGATCGAAGTATCGTCATCGGAAAATAGTCAACTATTATTATCGGATAAATTTCTACAATTATTTGAACAGTGGTCAACATACGTTGATACACTTTCAATAACACAACAAGAACTCGAATCAATCAAACAACTGCTCATAGAAAAACAAGAAGATCTTGAAAAACTTCAATTTGATTTAGATCTAACGACTACTAAACTAATTGAACTACAAGAACAGCAAACACAATCGACGTCCGGGTTGCATGAGAAAAGATCGTTCCATGATGAAAATGAAGAAGAACTTGAAAATATTCTTGAACTTCATCCGTTTCCTCAACGTGCGCCATCAAGACAATCGATCGTATCGAGTACACCTGGTGAAAAGCAACAATTAATTGCACAAAATGAACTTCTCTCATCATTATTGGCCGAGAAAGATCGAGAACTAATATCGTTACAACAAGCAGAAAAGACACGCGAGGATTTAATTAAAAATTTAGATACATTAAGAACTAATTTACAGCAAATGGAACTTGACAAAGAAGTAAAACAAGTCGAATTGAATGATATTAGAAATGTCCTCGATGAAAAACTAAGAGAAAATTCTTCGTTAAAAAAAGAAAAAATGAATTTTATTGAAAAACTTTCGGAACTCGAACGTGAAAGACAAGAGCAACAGTCGATGATTCAGATAACACATCGGCAAGCATCACAAGAAGAAGAAAAATCACCTACAACAATGGTACAAAATGAAAAAGATCAAACAAATGTAAGTCGATTTTGCTATTTACTCTAACAATCAAAACAATTAGTAGTCAATCGTTTCACGAAAAACAATCTTATTGAATGGTTGATGAATAGAGATTTTCAATTGATAAAGAAGTTCTTCATTAATTTTAATATTTGAAGTATTCTTTGTACACACGTTAGAAGTCCACAATTCTCTAGATTCAGTTCTCCATCCACGACTACTTTTTCGTTTAATATTCGATACTTTCCGTTTGCATGTACATATTAACTTTACTTTCGTATTAGCTTTATTTGGAAGAGAATAACTCAACATTCACAAATATAGATTAGGGTTTTCTTAGCTTGGCATTCACGAGTGCACACAAATTTCTACAACTGATACTATTTCGGGAGGGAAGTCGATGAAACTACATTACTCTCTATAACTCAGTAGGACAACAAGCTGCGTAGACATGGGTGCTCATTCAAGTTTGTTAACATTACGGTATACGAAACAGATGAACGAGCAATTCAGTATCCAACCCGAAGTCGATTTTCACGAGATGCAAGGTTTTTTATTTTAAAGCTGTGATTTTGTATGCAGGCTAGCACTACGAATCTGAAAGCAGTTTTTCACAGAAAACAAAAGATTTTTGGAGTAATCCAACTTCAAAACTTCTTAAAAGTTAGTTTTAGAAATGCTGACCTTGATCGAATTTCATTAATTTCGGTTGGTAACGGTTAATTTCTGTCCTACTCCTCGTGTGAATTGATTTTTGATCGGTAGCCGTACCAGCAATTACTTTAGTTCGATTAGCAAATAATCAACAGAGTTGCACTCCTAGTTATCAACTAAAGAATCATGACCATTAGGAAATTATCGATATTGATCGCAAACTACTTTCATAAGCCTTTAGGAAATCTCCCTATGTCAACATTCATCATCGGAACATTTTTTTTGAGTACTCAAAAAGTGAGTACACTCTGAAATCGGTTAGTGTGTCCGGCCGTTAACACGATAACTCTTTATGAATACATTTGATTGAGCTGAAATTTTATG